>JH598108.1:4198-20482 GCA_000173235.2 Hyaloperonospora arabidopsidis Emoy2
GTGAGACTGCGCTTGGCTCGTTGGGGACGGAAGGACTTGCCGTTCTACCGCATCGTCGCAGCCGACGCTCGTGCACCGCGTGATGGCAAACACCTCGAGATCGTACGTCGTTTACTGCGTCGCTGTTCGGATGAACTCGTACAGGTTTCAAAAATACTGTTTTATGTTAATTTGTTTTTTTTGTGTTGCTTTTACTATGGTCCAGCTTGGCACGTTCAACCCACTTGCGGCGAGCGATGGGGTCAAGGAGCTGCGTGTGAACAACCAGCGCGTGCGCTATTGGATGTCCGTGGGCGCCCAGCCTTCAGACCGCGTGGCGCATCTCCTGGGGCTTGCAAACGTGCTGCCCATGCCTCCTACTCGTCAGTACACGAAGAAAAGTATCCCCAAGAAGGAACGTGAGGCCAAGGCGTAGTTCGTCTCGAATATCCATTCGGCGACCCGTTTTATCCAAGTCAGAAACTGATCAACACGAGATAAAAAGCTATCGTTTCTATCCCTTTACGTTCTCTTTTTTATCTTCTCACAAAATATTCCCAAATCGGATTTGTTCCATCTCATACATTAACCTGAAAAAGTATCCCAAAAAGTGCGGCCAGCACACATCGCTACGGATAAAGCGCTTTACCACGTCAAATAGTGCTAATCGAGCATCTCTAAGCCTCACAAAACTTACCCAATCATATGTGTTCTATCTCATAAATGAGCCCAAAAAACTAAGGTATCCAAAAAAGTGCGGCCACACTTCGACACAAATAAAGCACGTTATCACGTCGAATAGCGCCGATCAAGCGACCTACTACTTTATTGCCTCGATGTAGCTCGTGCTCGAGGGGCAGGACCTCGAGCCGACCCTCCTCCTTTAAGCATATTGCCTCCTTTCCGTACTTGTTGGTTAAACGTCGCATTCTGTTCTTCCAGCCAGCGTCGAATCTCCTTTTGCTTCTCCTCTTTTGCTTCAACCCGCGTCTGCTCTTCCTTCTGCTTTTCTCGGTGTAAGAACTCCGCATCACGTCGCAATTCACGAGCCGCTCCTTTCCTCGCCCGTTTCACTTGCCGTTGCAATTGCTTGAGCTGTACCGTGTCTTTCGGCGCCATTTTGTCCTTTCGCACCGTGTAATTCTCGTCAAAATGCGGGGCAAACGTGGGCAACACCGTTGGGGCAAACCGCTGGAGTCGCAGCGGTTCGCGCTTTTGCCAACAAGAATCCAAACGGCTGTGCACCATTGAAATCACCGTATGCACTTTCGACGATAAAACCTCATTTCCGGGAAGTTTCGCCATCTCCAGCTGTTTTGCCAAAGCGTGAAGTAGCAGGTAAAGCGGGTAAAAGAGCTCGTCAAAAGACGGCAATAGCGCATATTGAGCCGAAGCCACTTCAAGTAGCACCAAGAGCGAAGTCAAGACTTGACTACTGCCACTTGAACTCGAAGTTGACAACGACAGACGGGACAATATCGGCGCTTTCTTGTCCTTCGTAGCTGCAAAAGTTGAGACGGTACCACTCTGGAGCAAGTCTCGACGTAACCAGTGACTTGTCCCCTGTTGCTTGTCGTGTCCACTTGACGTCTCCGTAATTGGGACCACAAACGCACGAAGAAGACGCGTGAGGAACGTGACAAGTTCCGGCATAAACCGCTCTTTGGACCGCGTCATGTCGAGGGATAATGACGCGGCAAACAGCGCTTGAACAGCCTCTTGCGGGCAATTGATCGTGCCTCGAGCCAAACTAGAGCCAAGCAGCGTCTCCATGGGCGAAATCACATTGTGTCGCAAGTCTGACGTGGGGAAAATGCTTGTCAATGCTTTGAACAAAAGCAGCTCAGGTAGCGAAGGCCATGCACAGGTTGACGTGCGTTTGTGCAAGCGCTTGTAAAGCTGCGCGAGTAGTTCTCGAGCGACAATACCGGCAGTGTCACCCATTTGCTGCGCCAAGGTGTACATGGACTTTGCTAGCGAGTCCAGCTGCAAGGACAGGTAGCAACCACCACCAACCAGATACGTTAGCATTTCAAAACAATGGTAGAAGCAGTTGAGAACAACAAGTAGATGTACGTACGTCTTGCTTGTGAGCAGCATACCGAGCTGCAAAGACCAGGAACTGACGCACCATCACGGCAAAGAACGTCTTCATCTTGGTCTTGTTCTCCACGCTCAATCGCGGATTGTAGTACGTTACAATGCGTTCCAGGATCAGTTCTCGCTTCGTAGGTGAATTATGTGCGTGCTGCTTGAAAAGCGCCGCTAACTCGTCAGGAGATTCCGGACATGTAAACACAAACGGAAGTTCCTGAGCCGCTTCTTCAGCGTCGTCCAGTCGCTTCTGCAACTCGTCATCACCGCCGTCAACCTCTTCATCTTCATCCAGGTCCCCTGCTTTCTTAATGTCATCTGCTTCATCCTTTTCGTCTGGAGCTGTGCCTTCATCATCCAATTCTTTCTCCGATTCCTCTTCAGAGTCCACCTCGTCACTCCCGTCGTCCATGTCGTGGTCCTCATCCCCAGCCTCCACATCTTCCTCTCCATCCTCATCTCTATCAGCAAAACGGTCATCAACAACGTAGTCGTCCATCAAATCGTCATCCGTCGGGGGCACCACAACCGCCTCCGACGTCTTGTTTTTCTTGTCCTTCTTCTTGCCTCTCCTCCCCTTCCGTTTCCCACCACGCTCTCCACCTCCATCATCACTATCGTCCACATCTGCACCATGCATACGCGCCACGCGTTTCTTCTCCAACTCCTTCAGTCGATCCCGGTCCTTCGCCGCTGCTTCTTCCGGCGACATCCGTCGTTCCGTCGCCTTGACTTTCGCTTCAAACGCAAACTCCCGCGTCAACGTATCAAACTCATCCATCGGTGCTTTCGACTGCACCTCCTTGCCATTCGCACGAGTAGGACGGAACTCGAGCAGATCTCGGAGACCTGCAAACCCAGCATCCAGCTGGTCCGTCACTTCTTCTTGCGCGCTCTTGTTCTTCTGTCGTTCGGCCTTGTACAACTTGGCCTTCATCATCACCTCCTGCATCACCTCCTTATGCGTCTTCCGCACCCCAAGAGTACCTCCTTTCTCCACAGCAGCAGAACCTCCAGCTCCTCCACCAAAGTGAAGCGTATCAACAACCTCTCGATCCATCTTCCAGTCCTCTTCCGTCTCACTCCGATCGTCTTCAATAACGTCCCTCCCTTGTCCACTATCCTCACCATCTCCGTCCGTGATCCGAGCGCCCCTGTGCGTTAAAAACAGTCCCCCGTACCGACTCTTCTCCTCGTCTTCTTCTTCCTGGTCCGAATCGTGCAGTGCGAACGCTCCTGCGTGTCGCATCTGCCGCTTGCGCTCCGTCTGGAAGCGCGCCATCATCTTGTCCTCCATCGACAGCGTCGGGTCCTGCTCGCCCAGTCGCTTGTCCTTGAACACGTTGCTCTTCTTCCGCGCTCGGAACTCGACGCCCAACGTCTTGCGTCGCTTCTGCTCCGCTGTGGCTCGAGCGGCGGCGACATTGCGACTCGCGCCTTTCACGCGACGGCCGAGGACTTCGTACTTGGGTTTTGTATTGTTGCAGCGCTGGTCAAAGGGGTTCTTGCCACGGGAGCTGCTGGAGCGAGCGACGGCACGCGCTTGTAGTTGACTGCTCTTGCTCTTGAACTTGCTCTTGTTCTTGGTAGTGGAGGCGGGCTTCTTGGGCGTGTAGAGCGCCATGGAGAGTGATAGCGGATGAATGGACTGGACGATAGCTGCTGGCCAGTCGATTGTGACGTTTCGCGGTGTACTGAGATAGGGGATTCGAGGAGTGGGAGGGAAAATGGGTATGTTGGTTTTATGAGTGTGTGGAAGAGGGCTCGTCGCTTGTTTATTGGGTTTTTGGTAGTTTTGGGGTTTTGGTGTTGTGTCGGATTTTGACCGGTGGTTGCGGGTTGAAGGGGAGAGTGGCGTGGTCGGACGAGTTGTGGAAGCGAGGAAGGGAAGATGCGGCGAGGTTTTTGTCGTGCAAGAAAAGCGCTTTATCTAGAAAGAGCAAAAAAGGGGACCTCTCGCTGAAGTGCGTGTTTGTTTTGAGTTGTCAAGGTGCGCAAGTCAACTGCTTGACTGTATTTCAATACTCAAACTATTCCTGAGCAAGTCTCACTCACCTTTGACTCACTCACTCATCACCACATTCCTCATTGTGTCCTTCCAACAAGCCTTTCTTGAGACGACGTCCCTAAATATCAAACTTCTCAGTGGGTGGAGCCCCACTAGACTGCCCACTCGAGCACCGGCTGCGTAAAGGTGCTCTTGCAAGTCCCTCCATGAGTTCACGCAATTCTCTGCTCTCATCACGAGCCCTTTCTGAACGACCGGAGCTCGATATTGCAATAAGCGGCCTTTCAGCTCTTCCCGTACTTGGCCTTTGTCTTTGCTCTTCGCGTCCATCAAAAGTGACCAAGTCATTATTGCCCTGTAGTCCTTCTTCACCGTTGCCATCTTCGATCCTCCTAGTCAACATCATTGCCGACTCGGCTTCAGTGCCTTTTGGAGGTCCATCATGATCGAGAGTGCTTTGTATCAGCACCGGTACAGTCAATGCCCTTGAAGCTCGTCGAGTTGAGTGAGATAAATGGACAGCTGAACGCGCTGTTGGTAGTGGCGGTGGGGGTTGTGCTCCAGGGGAAGACTGGCGAGACGGCGTGAAAGCAGTTGATGTTGTTTCGAGTGGTGAAGGAGAAGAGGTCAGGCTGCTGATCCTTGGTCGTCGACGCAAAGGCGCGTGCGAGAGCTCACTCGAGTTCATGACCCCACGCAAACTTGCGACGAGGTCGGATGGCGCTTCATCAGATAGCAGCGATCCACGCGCACTGGATCCTCTCGAAACAACCGACGAAGAAGACAAAGCTGGTCGAGGCAAAATAGCCACCTGCTTTGTTGTTGACGCACGAGGCGCCCGCCCTCGAGATGGTTTTAAAGCTGACGACCGAACAGGTCGATGCTGTATCGAGCGCTTGTCAGCTCCCAGCTCGCCGTTTTCCCAGTGTTCACCTCGCTCATCGACGACAATGGGTTCGTCTACAAAGGTTGGCGTGACGGGAACAAGAGCTCCAGTAGTAGATGTCGAGCCAATGTTGCTGCTTGCATCACGTTCACGCTGCGTGGCTTTAAGGCGTTCATGAAGACGCCCGATCTTTTGAGCAAGCCGTTCAATCCCACGAGTGCTACTTGCACGATCAACTGAAGTCGGTAGTAGTGCTGCTGTTGATGCAGATGCCAACACCTCCAGCTCAACCTGGACTCCAACCTCGTTCGGCCGAGCTATCCGAGATGGTCGTAAATTCGCACTTGGTTCCGACTGACGGACCCATTGCATCGCTTCTTCAAGTGCACGTGCTTCTTCGATGGCACTTTCCTGCTCTGGTGTCGATGACGGCAGCGGTTCCCCAGCATCTTGGTGGTCCAGTGATTGCACCGATGCTGACAAGGACGAGCACGACGAGCGGAGATCGAAGCTTTCATTGATACCTGGATGCTCACTGCCTGTCGCTTCGCTGAAGCTAAAGACCAAGTCGCTATCACATTGATCAGAGTTCGCATCGGAGGGACGGATGGGGTCATTGTGGCCGATGGAACTCAGCACCGCATCGAGATCGGAGCTCGAGACGTCCAAAGTTTCTCGGATTTTCACAATGCGATCGTAGATCTCATCGTACTGCTCAGCATCATCACCATTATCAGATCCGCCATAGCTACGCTCAAGCCATTCACCAGGACGTTCGTCTTTGCCTTCTACCTCGGAGATTGCCTGGTCAATCGTGTCACGAATATGACGAGCATGCTCAACGAGCTTATTGAGCGCCTTCTTCTTCGCTTTGGCCGACAAGGGCGTCGACAACAGAGCTGATCGTCGCTCCGAGCTCATATGTCCGGATGACGCTCGATAGTAGTGTCCATTTCGACTCCCTTCGTCACGATCGTATGTCGCACTTGCTCGAGTGCTGCTGCGACTAGACAATGGCTGTTGTCGTTGTCGTTGTCGTAGGGATGAACGCACTGAAGTTGCTTGCGATAACGATCCACGGAGGTAGCGCGGATCTTCAGTGCTACATTGCGGCATACCTGGATGCTTTGGATGCCGGAGCCCTTCGACGTAGCTCTCCGTGCCAACGTTCGTCGTGGCTGAAGCCGTCTCGATCAAACCTAGGTCACCTTCCGTCACGCTACTTAGCAAGCTGCTGCCATGATGACTACCTGCTTGGGCCATACACAAGGAACAAACACGCACTGTGTGTGTCTGTTCCTCCAGTGGCTGCTCCAGCTCACGTAACGGGGCACAGCTCGAGCACACGACTTCGCCACACGTCACGCAATGCTGTTTCCGATGGAAGTAGAACCGCTGCAGACACACGGCACACGCTTTCCGGTCTTTCGACGCAATCCACTCCCATTCATCCAAGTGCTGCAGTCGCCCGATCCGCTGGCGTTCCAACAACCCTTTGACCCGATGCACGGCCGCAACGAAATCCACCAGGACCTCCTCCATCAACAGGTCAGAACCTGCAGCAGTAGATCCCATAGCACTACTACCATCAACCTGTGCAATGGCTGTGACCTTGAGGATATTCGACTGATGCGTCCTTGTGATCAACATCCCCGACCGCACGACCTGCTTCCGATCGACATTGTACCTCTCCAACGTCGGTACTTGTCGGTCTTTATCAATAGCTTCCTGCACACAATAGCCCACAAGTCCATGATCTCGCGCACTTGCCGTGCTTTTCTTCTTCTTGCCTGCATATTCCAGGTAACAAAAGTCCACACTCTTCCGCTGCTGTCCATCTCGTCGCTTGGCTTGAAAGAACCTCTTCCACTTGATCGCTCGGTACGAGAACCTCGTTTTGCTCTGTTTCAAAAAAGACGCGGGGAACGTCAACAACGTCCGTGTATCCACTTGGTCAAACTCCTCTCGATGCAAATAAGTCATCGCTCGTCGAGCTTCTCGAGTCTTGACGTGAGCAATAGCTCGGAGGATCTCGTCCGCTTGGACGTCCACTATGTGGACACTGCACTTGAAGAGCGTCGAGACGTGCCGAGACGAGGGCTCCCACACGTGCATCATTGGAGGCTGAATAGCCACGAACTGAGCCTTGTGCACTGTCCGTCCACTTGACGCTTTCAAGTCCGTCCAGCGGTAGACGCAATCGGCGTCGTCAATGACACGCACGAGCTGAGCCACGCACTCTTTGCTCGAGCGACGGTAGTGCATGAGGTCCTCGACAGTTAGGACGAGTTGGGGGAAAAAGCCTGCGTCCAGTGGAAACGGCAGAGTTTCCGACGTCATCAGTGAGGTGAATTTTTAGAGTGCCAGGCAGCTAGACAGGGAAAGCGATAGACGATCGATCGGTTCATCATCAATTGTGTGTCCCCCCCCCCGTTGTCATGGCCAATGACGAGACACATCGAGAAAGGCACTGGAAGAACAGACGGTGGAGGAAAGTGGAGACGTGATGGTGAACTGACTGCACGGGTGCAACGTCGCGACTTTTTGGTGGTTGGGGATCTATTGATATTGATATTGAAAGTGAACCGTGCATTTGGTTGGATCGGACTGACTGACTGACTGGATGCAAATTCGACAAGTTAAGGTCTTCTTAGCCTTGATTGTTGGTTTTTTTGGAGCTTGGAATGGTCAGTGATCAGAGTGATGTAGGACCAGGATGGAGGCTGTTTTGATGCCAAGCGAGTACAGTTTGTTGAGAGACCACTTGAGATAGATGCGACTACCAGACGTTGTTGATGTTTAGAGCGTGCTAGGGTTTGTGCTCGGTCAAGTGCAGTAGATGTAGAGACGAGGAAGGGGTGACTGTGGTAGGGATCTGATACGACAGTCGCTGCGTTCAGAGACGGCTCTTTTCTGACGATAGATAGAAGCGTCGTTGACTTTTTGGCTCGAGGTTATTACCAACATATGGTTGTTGGTTGGTTGTTCATCAGTTATAGGCGGTGGTACTTCCTGCTTCTCTCTCTATCTCTCTATTGTTAGAACTCGAGAGTAATGTCAGGACAGCGCATGGTGTTTATCTTAATAGGTATAGTTTGACTAGGTATTACGAGCTCGCCCCAACGGGTGCCCGGCACTCGGGGCAGCTTGGGTTGTGCCGCAACCACGACATGGCGCAGTTTTCGTGGTAGACGTGGCCACACGGCAACTTCACGGAGAAGGAAGTGGAGTGGGAAACAACAGTTGACAGGTCGGCAACTCCGTCATCGCTAGAATTGTCACTATCGGTTATGCTATCACTGCTGCTGTTGCTGTTGCTGTCGTCGCAATGGCTGGCAGGTCGATCAAATAGTCGGGTTGGAGCGCTCGACACCAGTAAGTCGAGGCAAATACTGCACGACTGCTCGTTGGGCATCGACTGGAATCCGTCGACGTCGTTGAGGCTGAGAATCGCGTTCGCGTACGTGCAATTGGCATCCAGCACGTTTTCTGGGAGCGAGAACAAGTCACGTATCAAGCGGTACATGCACAGAGCCTCGTTTCCCAGTGACGCGTGTAGAAAAGGATGAACCACAAGCACGGGAATAACCGCTTCAAGAGCTCTCCAGCAGTCTAACAGAAATGCTTCAAGCTCGATTTTTCTTGCATGCATTGTACTAGTAGTTGCTTGAATAGCAAAGGCAGCAACCTGCAAATGTTCATAGTGCTGGCAAATGTTCGCCACCACTTGGAGGAACGTCTCAAAGGGTTTCCACTCGACGGTTTTATCTGCCTTTCCCACTTGCAACAACTGCTTTTGGCGAAGTAAAAGGTATTGGGTCACGATGGGATCGCGCAAGATAGCCTGGACGTGGGCGTAAAAGCCACAGAACTTGGTCTGGCTCATTGCGATAACCCAGGACGATTGGGTCGTGTAGCCGTCGTTTCTTGTCGTCAAGCCGCTCATTGTGTCCACTTTGCAAGTACTCGTGATAGATAATGAAAGAGAGACTCGGTAGACGACAGACGTGCCCACGCAGAGCAAACGCGCTTGCACCATAAAGCTAAAGCTCGACGGCTGGAAGTGCTCGCTCATCTTGCGCAGTCGGCGTTGTACAGTCGAGCTTCGAATGATCCTATCCACTGCACTGGGCTGCAACCTGACGCAATTGTCGCGTCCGCAACGTCCATTTTCCAGGATGATGTGCTTGGTCATGTCGTACCTGCTGCTGCGTCTGAGCCAGAAGAATTCAGAATGACGACCAAAGCGAACATTTACGTGTTGGAAGGGCGCTGAGCAGCAAACTGAACCTAAACTTTTGGACGTTGCACTCTGTGGACGTTGAAGTACCCTTTCGGCAGACCCGGTTACGACGATGAGACTATAAGCAAACAACGAATGAGGTCCATCGACTCGTTTGCTGCCAACTGACTGACGGCAAATATATATATTTGTCTTTGTATGTGTATATGTGAGTGCGAGAGCGCACGCAGCGAAAGGCTCGCCAACATGAAACGCTGCAATATTTGCGATTGAGCCACGTCGCATGGACGGGATGATGTGCCCAGGCGGAGCTGAATGGTTGAGCTGGCTGGTTGCTGGACTAGAGGCGAGCGCGACACCACCTCCTGTTGGGTGGTGCACGAAACACAAACACTGTTGTCCATCGGTTATCTTTTTTCGGTCGACAGACCTTAGGTTGGAGGCAAACACGCGTCGACGATCCCGCGTGCAGGCGTGTAGTCGCGTAGTCCAATGTGTGCACATTTCGACGTGCGGCTGTCCTTTCGAGAATTGGTGCCGTGCGAGTACGACCAAACGGATGTTAGCTCTTGTGTTGCGCTCGCAGACTAATGGCCAACGAGGGGCTATTGACCTACCTACCTGATATCTCAATAGCCACCGTATACGTAATGGATTGGTTGTGCCACGTTGCGTTGGGCCTGGATTTATACAGCAGACATAGAGGTAAAGTTGGCAAGGTTTCGGTAGAGAGGATCATCCGTTTCAGGACAGATGTCGAGTCGAACTTGTCTTGGATTGCCGCACCGGGTCGCATGTCAGCTGGGCTCAGCTAATAATTGAACGACCTGGTCCAACTCTCTTCTCTCCGTAGCTGGCAAAAGAAACGGTCTGAATCCGGAGACATGTTTTTCGGTGTCGTGGTGTAGCACTTTGATTTATCAAAGGTCATGTCGCGCGGTACCACTCACTTCAAGTGCACGGCTCGTTTGCGGTGCTAATTTCGTGGGTTCTCTGGGAAGCGATGATTGGGGTAGTCTTCTCAGGTTTTGAGTCTGCGATACACAAGCTCGAACTCACGTCCTTTTCTGCACTCGAAAGAATGCGATACTCGTGCCACGATGCGATGCTTTTGCCAGTCAAAGAAAGCGATGCTTTTGCCACTCAGTCATCTTCTTGTGAAAGCTTGTAGCTTCGTGACTGTGCTCGTGGAGGAATACGTACACAGGCATTACAACCTTTACTAAGTGTGAGGGACTTGTCGAATCAGTGATGATACCCTCAGAAGTACGGCTTGCCTCAAGTCGAGCTGCTTGGTCTCGTCGAAGAATTCACAATAGACGTTATGATCTACCGCTGCTGTCGTGATGAAAGGACTCGTTCTACCTAGCATTCAGAGGGCTTTGGATACCTTTATGCGCTGTCGATCTGGCGCGACCGGTCTTGAGTTACCTTTTGTCGACTGTAGTCAGCATAGTGTTCGATGGGTTCACTCCTAGGTCGAGTGGATACCGTCGTTGTATCCTCGTCGGCTCCGCTTTACTGGAGGCTAATGTCTTATTCTGGCTTGTCATACGCTTCACTGGACGATGTCGGATGGAGCAGCTGGAGTGGCTTCATCAGCTCTGCACTCAAGAGCACAGATGGTCGACTACATTTTCCCGCTCATCATCTGGTACGCGCGACTTCTTGCCACTGTGAGATATACGGTTCTTACCGATGCCAGGATTACATAGCAAAAAATACGCAAACAGCTTTCGTCTGGATGATGCTACCATAAACTACGGCTCTTCCGCTATAATAACACCGTCTTGCGACATCCACACATAGTTATTCCTGGCTGTGCATGAATGGGCAAAGATCTCTTGTCGTGCAGAAGTCGCTGCTGTCATTGTCATCACGCTACAAAGCCTCGACACTGCAATGTCGCGCTCTCAAATCGGCTATTGCAAGCAATCGACTGTGGTAGAAATTCCGACAAAGGTCCATGCTAGAAGATGCAAACGTTGTGCTTACGTCTTCTATCATGTGTACAAGTATACACCGACAAATGACCACACAATGGACTGCCTATTCGACGTATATGATGCGCTAATGGATGTGATTGTATCTACGGAAGTATTGACCATTGCCATCACGATCAATCCTAATTTGAAGAGCGTTGAACGAAGCCTTTTCATCAAGATCAAGAGTGTGTCCGCAACACCTCCGGCTTTTTGGCCAAACGCATTGGAAAAGCAGTACCTACGTCAAAACAACCAGTACAATAAATCTGACCTAACGTGCAGGTTTGAGCTTCGACCAGAAAACCCGAGTAGATCTCGCGAGGTAACCTTCATCTACACACAACGCTTGTATCAAATTAAATTCTATCCCAAAGCACGTGCTTGGTTTGTCGGCCTCCATTGCCGTCTACATAAACATTATCTTTTCGCGCAATCCTATTTGTGCTAGACACAACGAGTTCGTACGAAACAAGCGCTCTAGTCGCTTTCTGTGAACATTAATCCACACCAGCTGTCACGACAAGACCGACGACATTATGATCCGATAAAAATGATACTTGTCACATTGTCCACCTAAATCTTCCAATGTGTTCCTCCAATCACATGGCAAGGCAGGACGTGACGGACCGACGGCGTTACATTCCGTCGACCTATTGCGGCGAAGAAAAAAACGGGAAACGACCAAAAAAACTCATTCCCAACCACCCATGGGTCTTCATCATCATCCTCGACGAGTCTTGTCAAAAACACCCACATTTTGCGCTCCCACAAAAAACTGTGCTCGATAAACTAGGACACGGTATAGTCGAGTAGCGTGGTCCACACCTTCCACCACCAGCCGGCACCGCAAAGCCAAATGATAGACCCAGGGTCCTCTCTCCCATTCGAGCGCGACTACTACGCGCTCCTTGGGGTCCCACGTGACGCCACGAGCGACGACATCCGCCGCCACTTCCTCTCCCTCTCCCGCGAGTTCCATCCTGACCGCCAGCCTCGACGTCACGGCAACGCCGCGCTTGTTGCGGCCGCCAATGTGCAGTATGCCGTGCTCGATCGAGCCTACAAGGTGCTTTTGGACCCAATCAAGCGGCGCGTGTACGACATTTATGGCGAAAAGGTGAGCCGAAGGTGACTGCAATCAAATGGATTGAAAAAGAAGCCAGAGTTGATTCTTTGGAATACTTTTGAAGAAAAATAGAGGGGGTACATTTGGATACTTACGAAAAAAATGGATAAAACGCTGTGGTATGGATACACTCGTGTCTTTTTTCCTCTTGTCAATTGTAGGGCGTGCAGGCGTTTGAGCAAAATGGCGCTCTCCAGCAGCAAGTGGTCGGAGCTCATTTCAAGTCGCCGGACCAAGTCCAGCAGTGCGTGGAGAAGATGTTGTATCGCATGAATCAACAGGCGCTAGAGGCGCAGTTTTCGTCGTTTAGTGAAATGTCCATGAACGTTGATGCGTCCGACTTCGTCCAGGCTCCCATGCAGGGCCTGCGCAGTTTGTTCCATAGTGGAGCGCGGTTCGTGGACCGCACGGAGATGACGATTCACCAACGCACAGCGTTTGTGCTGTCGCCAAGTACAACGCTGACACTGGGAGGTTACATGTATGACAAGAAGGGGCTGGGCATGGGCAGTTTCACGACGCAGGTGACACACACGTCGTCGGACCCGAGCGTTCCGTCGTTCACGGTGACGAGCGAGCTGGGCTGGGCGCCAAAGCTACACTGCCAAATCAGCCAGCCCGTGTCGCCGCAGACGGTGTTTATGCTCATTCCAGAGCTTGATGACAATGGCCTCGATATCTCGGTGGGTGCGAACCGGCTGCTGACACCGCAGCTTCACGGTGCAATGATGTGGAGTACGCGTGACGGACTTTCAGGCTCCCTCAGCCAGAACGCAGAGACATACAATGCCACGGCGGCCGTTGCAATGAACAGTGGAGGGCCCAACTTGACGTTTCAGTTTCGCCGGGCTCTCGTGGCTGCAACGACAGCAAAGCTGTCGTTGCGCGCGAACTTCGCGACAGGCTTGTCTTTTGCGGCAGGAGCTAGTCGCGAAATATCGAACCGAACACGGGTTGGATTGAATGTTCTGCTCGCGCGCACAGGTGTGACTCTACGTTTAGGTTTCACTCGCGGGAGTGTTCGCTTTGTCATGCCCATCTTCCTGTCTCCGTTCTCCGTGCAGTCAGCCTTTTCTACCTTTTGTGCAGCCACATCGCCTCTTCTGGTGGCTGCCGTCGTCACGCAGCTTATAAAGCCTGGACGGGAACGGCAGCGTCGTTTAGAGCTGGAGCGGCGACATGATATGCTCGTGCAGTATCTTGCTGCAGCGCGGCAGAATGCACTAGAGCAGCAGAAGCTGATGCTTCGCTGTGCAAAAGAGAAGATGGAACAAGAGAGGCAACGACGAGACGGCAGAGGGCTGGTGATTATGCTGGGTCGGTACGGCAAGGACCCGACGAGCCCTGATCCACTTGAATCTCAAGAAAATGATTTAGATACGGTGCTTCAAGCGATAGAGGATAGCGAGATGGATTTTGAAGATGGCGTTGAAGCTGAAAGTGGCACCGGTGAACGCATCACACAGCAGGAAGTAGATGGTGATGTACTGGTGCAAAAATGGATCGACGTTTCGGTGCCTCTCCAGTTTTTCGTCAAGGTATATATGTATGTGTCTAGGCGTGTAAAACTCGTCAAGCTTACTGAGTCGCTACTGTCTTGATGGTATGTAGGATGGAGAGCTTGCCTTATCTTGCGCATCGAAGGCTGGACTGCTTGGATTTTACAATCCATGCATTGGTGTAGACCAGACAATCGCTGACGCACGTTCGCCATCAATCTCTGGTGTTACACCGTCACTGTAAGGGGCTTGACTGTTATTAATTGCGACTGATTATCTGTCGCATGTACCTGACGATTTCTGTATACATTTGTGGAATTCCAGCTACGTGCGATACGCGTACGATGGTCAGGTATTCGAGGCTTCTTTTGATGATGACCAAGCGGTCAATTTGCCATCCCGGTACGCTCAGGCCATGGGGGCTGTTGGGAGTGTCTACTAGAGTAGGGACTACGTGGCACGAAGAAGAGTCGAAGCGCTACGAACTAGGCGTCTGGGATGACGGTGGTTGTGTCTCCGGCCGTTACTGATTGCATGAAGGTCCGACGGAATGTGCAAAGGTGTGCGATGTTTGCTTGCTTTTCATTTACGGTTCGGTGCTATGTGTTGTATTATGAATAGCCCATCGACAACTGGATTCAGTACGATCGAGTATTGGAAAGCTTGACAAGTACTATGTGTATGCTCTTGTGTAGCCCAAGGAGCAACTCGTAAGAAGCTATGACTTTCTTCGAGCGAGTAGTGCACTTCGGCATCCACTTCATCGCCACACTGGCAGCCGCTACGTTTCTGTATTGCGCACTAGTGTGCTGCGTGTGACGGAAAAGGATGTCAAGGACTTTTGTGACACATAGTCTGCACTGTTATCTCATCTCTGCTAGGAGATGGCCATCTCTTAGGCCTATTGATTGACCTATGTCGAGGTTTTCGATACTGTAAATGCTTTTTAATGCTGATGAGCTCGCGATCACCTTTTTTTAGAAATTGCCCGGTCGACACTTGAACGACTGCCACTTTGGACACGTTCGACGCATAAACAATATTAAGCTCGCGGCGTGCGCGACGTATGCCTCGAGACGGCCACAATTGTCCAGATGCATTAATCTGTAGCTTTTGCACAGTAATGAGCGCATATGTGATAATGTCAAATACATATAACACGTGCTATACCTATTGTTTATTTCAGCTTAAACTGAACCACTGAAAGGAGACGAAAAATTACAAGAGCAAGCAACCACATCCAATAAGCTATCTTAAAGGGTCCGTGCGTGAAAATGAATGGAGAGTCGTCACCATTTTAGTTTATTTAAATTAAACGGATAGCCTGCGAATCATGTAAGTGTATTTCGCAATACGTCTAGGTGTACTTCGAGTCATCCTTCATACAAGTCAAATAGATAGTCGATGTGGCATGTAAGTGTATTGTAGGTGTATTTAGAGCTACCCTATTCGAGCACCCCACCATTCAAACCAACAGTCCGATATGGTGTTCCCGCGAGATGCGCTACGTACAGAGAAGAGCTCGACCCGACCAGGGCCTTTACTTTACGATTCACTCGCTTCTTGACAGGTGTGAACAGGCCCCTAATCCGATGAAAGCTGTCTATTTGCTCCAAGCGTTGGCTGCCACAGCGCTTCTGGTGAAGCAAAGCGTATCGAGATTCATCCAGTTTGTGAAAGCGCACGCCGGATCGTGGCTTGCCAAGAGAGAACTGTTGGGAAAGATGCAGAACGAGTAGAGTCTGTGGGACACTCTGGAAAGCCCTGAGAAAATGGAGCGTATAATAAAGTTGTACGTGCGGCTTAAAAAAGGGGTCCCGCGCAACAAAGTCTTTTTTTGCGGCAATCGAAAAACAGGCGACGTATGGTACCTTGGCAGAAAGGCTTACTTGGGCGGCGGCTTCCGGTGATCATGGTACAAAAGCCTTCGCCACGGAGCTGTTGGAGCTGCAGCGACAACGTTGGCTGGACGACGGTTACTCACTTGGTGATGTTTTTACGTTGCTCAATATACGTTATATTTTTTCGAGCGAAGCCCTGTAGGTCTTGGACAACTTCATCAAGGCGTACAACGAAAGGCAATCCGCTCATTTCGAGTTCTTCCAGTTCTTGAGATTAAATATGGGTGAAGAACCAGCGGTGAAGCTTTTGGTGCGTGCGCTAGGGAATTCCCTTGATGGCGATGGACACTGGATTTGGAGAAGCGTCTACTTGCGTACTGGAGGAACAAAAGGTTGACGCCAAACAAAGTAGTGGAGTTGCTGGGGATGGACGATAGTGGAATCCAGTCGACGTTCTCCGTACTACGAGCAGCCCTCAAATTTATGGACATGTATACCGCTGCGAATCCAGGCAGAGAATTTGTTCTGCTATCTACATTACGTCATGAGGACCGTGCTGTGGCGTTGGCATTGGTAAAGGCAAGAAAGTGGGAATCCTTGAGCGACGATGCGAAGAAACTAAG
>JH598108.1:45228-57850 GCA_000173235.2 Hyaloperonospora arabidopsidis Emoy2
TACATGTAACAGGTTCACCCGTTACACTTATCGTCATAACATATAATGGGTAATTACGAAACTGGGTAGACATTAAAGATCGACATTGGTAGGCTAGCAATAAACCCTTCGGCGCTGTAGTGTGGAAGTCGTTACTGAACCCTGGCATAAAAAGACTACGCCTTCAAGCTAGCTTGGATCTCACACTAAAAAATTCTTAGGAAGTCGGCAGGCAGTAGTGCCTTAACAATAGTGGTCACGGCGGTAAGAGCCCTTAAGCGGTAGGATGCTAGATTGCTCCAGTACAGCTACGCAATAAGTGACGCATATGGGCGTAAACCGTGACCCTAGTCGGCGAAATAAGCATCGCGATACGATCAAAAGGTGAACACAAACGCCAATAGATACATAAGCAAAAGCCAAAGGCGAAAGTCCAAAGACGAAGGCCAGAACCGGCCAGGATAAATGGTCAAGCATAGACCATAAATAACCTTTTAACTAAGGCCGATACAGGAAGTACCACATCAAGCTACTGTCGTGATGACCCCAACTGAAAAGGAAAGATGGCCGTGAAATGGAGCGTGAAAAGTACATGAGGCAAGCGAAAATCCAAGCTAGGATTCAGGTTGGGAGAGCATCGTCAATCAGAGGGTCAGAGATAGAAAGAGTCATAGATCCAAAGCTTGGAATTAAGGAGATCTCCGTCCGCTGTGCGTTCGACAGTCTCTCGAATTTCCAAGATATAGTGTAATATGAACGATTTGTTGGTAAGGTGACATCATCTTAACCTATGGGAACGTACCCTTGCTTCCATTTCGTCAGTCAATCCTTATCTGACTTCGGTGCACCATTTTCTCACGGGTATTTTTGGAATACGTTGCTGTCTTATTCATCAGCACGGAATACTTCGTCTTGGAAGCCGATTTGTGCTCACCTAGATAACACATGTCGTAAAATGACAATATGACCGTGTTGGCGCAATTGCTATGAAATACATGCTGGGTTCGATATGCCACAGCTACACTTTGTCCTGGAATAGATCCTATGTAAAAGAAAATGAACTTAAGATACATGACGGGCTCCTAGTATGTTTTTAGGGTCTTTTCTCGGTGAAAACTGCTACAGAGTGATGGTGCTAGCGAACTTAGTCAAACCCTAAATTTTCATAGGATTGGTATTCACCCCCTTATCGGGTACACGTCCTTCCTTGAAGTACATCTTCCCCGTACAGGAAACTCATTCCTCATGTCACTGTTCCCTGTCATACTACTATTCATGGCTTAAACTAAGTGCTTGGCAACCAAACCTTCTATATAGTGCTCCTATTGAGTGAACTTCGTTGCAAGGGAGTGGGACCGTAAAATGGGGGAGGCAGTTGCAACCTATTACAGCCCCCAATATTGCAGTCATCATAACTAGAACTCCGACCCCTATCAAAGTACACCAATGAGACCACCGCAAGATCAATATCCGTCTCTTCAATCGACCGAAAGCTGCTATCATTGCCTATGTGCTACTTCGAGGTAGCGTGTATAATTATAAAATTTAGAGCTTGCTTGGGCTTTTGACTGATAAAGCTGTGTTTATGGTAACAATTAAGACGTGTCACAACTGCACTCGTCTCTATTCACTGAAGTGATAAGTGCGTCAGCAGGGGACTCCTAGATCATGTGTGTAGTGTTTACTTGTGTCCTTTTACTGAAGGCCCGCTTTGTGGTGTCGAACACTCGTAGATACCTCTCCTAAAACGATATGCTTGCACACAAGTCACTATCACACTTATTTGAATGAGACGAGTTCTGACTTGTGCTTCCGAGGTAAGTATTCTTCGTTTAAGGGATGTTTCCCGCTGTCATTGAGCAAAGCGTGTCGATAGCGTTTTATTTTAATGGATTCTACAGTTAAAAATGCGGCAACTCCTCGTACGTACGATTAAATTCCTAAGTTTGAGATTAGATCTCTGAATTAGTGTTGCTTAATTAAAGGCGCTTGAGTTGGAGATAGCATTCTTACCATGTCGCGTGAAAAACTGCAGAAAACACTTGGAAATTGTATTAAGAAGCTGCTTACCATTGTGGATTAAGGTACGAGGCTACAAGATCGTGGAAGGTATATGAACTGCATTACGGAAAAGTATGTGTCTAGTAAAAAATGAGAGCTTAACTAGTGCGAGATGTGTGCCCAGCAAGGGAAAGTGTACGCGTAGATCCTCGCCAAACGTGATTAGATATTGATTTTTGTAGAGGTCGAAGAGTGTCTTATCTGCGCATTGGCGTTACATCGAATGCCATCGTGCTAAAAGGCTTATCGTGTGCATGGCCATCGAAGATCTTGTTTAATTCGAATATAGTTGCAGAGTCGTCACTTGTGTCTACAGCCACTCAAACATGTCGCCGTTAGCATGCACTTATACCAGAATCATCACCATAATCTGTCGAAACATGTCGTGCCGAACACAAGACGTTTGTCTAAGTTATAAAGAAGGAAACGGTGCTTTGGCAGCTACTTCAAAACATATTTACGAGACCCATTTGTGCAATTATTGTAGTGTGTGTACAACCAGCCTGAAGTCTCAGCTCGCTCCTTAAACTGATCATTTTTCATTGTGGCGGTGATATGCATTCTGAAGTCCTTATATTGCCTTCGTGACAATTATTTATTATCTCTATCAATGAGGTTAATCATCTGAGAGTCGTACGCAGCTCGGCAAATCTCATTTCACTTACAATGTAGAAGATACATATCTTTATAAACATTGTATGATGCTACTCAACACATACCACACATCAGTCAAGCCATGATGGGTCTGCGACGAAGTACTGATTTTCTTCATTCCGCCTTCGTTTATACCCATACTTTACTTTTTCGAGGCGATAAGTTACGAACGTTGTGGTCATTTTCATGATCGGCATCAACGCCAGTACGAAAGTGCTGTAGATCAAACGCACTTTTCTCACTCATTTCATCTAGTACGTGCACACTATCTAGCAAAAGCTGACACCAACTCATTACTGCATCAAATACTGCCAGTGATACAAATGAAGAAAAGCAAGAGACAACTAATCGTAGTGCTGTAACGCTGACGGCTCTACATGCATAACAACTACTCTTTTGAGCGAACATTCACAATATTGACAGCAATTTATACTTCGTGTGCATGATCGTACCACAGCAGTTGCATGGTTTAATATACATGCTATTTACCTAGACTGTCACTAATTTCAGCAATATCAACTTTGCTCGTCACACACCGCACCAATTTGGACGTTGCAAATAAGCGATGTAAAATTCAAGGATAAATAAAAAAGGCTCGAGATAAATCCCATCATCGATAATATCCACTTCAAGTGAGTGACAACCAATGCTGCTACGACGGCTGTGCCGCGGTCGAAGACGCCACCCACGTGCTTCTATATCCGTTGAAACGGATAAATTCTTATACTGTCACTGGCAGTATCGTAGCAGTATACAGTGGCTGTCATCCGCTGCAGGTTCAAGGGTTGACAGTGAAAACTCCACCGATAATGAGGCGACGAAAACGACTCCAATGGTCGCACAATATCTCGCTCGCAAGAAGGAGTATCCAGGTATCGTATAAAGCTTTCGATCAAATGTAGTCAGTTTTTATCCAGTATGAAATATCTAGATATTTTGTAACCTGTATTTTGTTGATGCTTTAATTTTAGACTGCATGCTGCTGTTCCAAGTGGGGGATTTTTACGAGTTCTTCGGGGAGGATGCTCGACGAGCAGCTCATGTAAAAAAGCTCTTAATTAAAAAAGCGAGAAAATAGGAGGAGGATACTTTTTTGAAGAGGGGGCTGAATGTCTGTGTTTAATTTTTGTAAACAGCTACTGAACTTAGCACTGACAAGGAAGACCAAAAAGACGCAACATGCGCTAAGTGCAATGTGTGGCTTCCCTATTGGATCTGTAGACTCGTTCGTAGAGAAGTTGGTACGTAAGACATTCTTTTGGAAAAGTTGGGTTACGATGATAGATTCATTCTCTGAGCTTTTGGTACTGATACTGCGCTGATGTGAACTCAAGTAGGTGATGCATCATGGTGTGAAAGTAGCAATCTGTAATCAAGTTGAGGTATAGTTGGAGAGTTGTGGACTGTTTGCATACTGTAAAATTGCTTGTGGTACTTATCACGTTCGTCTGGTGTCAATTCGGTGGACTTGCAGCCGGCGTCGAGCGCAAAGCAGAGAGGACTAAACTCCCTTGTCGACCGACAGGTTGTGCGAATCGTCACTCCTGGGTCGCTGGTGGAAGATACGATACTTACGCCGAAGGAAAATAATTATTTGGCATCTCTTTATTACAAAGAGGGTACATGGGGACTTGCGTGGGCTGACCTGTCAACGGGCGAATTCGTGTCGACGACTTCGACGGGTGATAAATTGTCTAGCGCCATCTTGCGGTGCTCGCCAAAAGAAATTCTGCTGCCAAGTTTGACGGATGAGACTGAAAACAGTCAGTAACAACATCCCTATCAAAATCACCGACTCTCTCCTCAGTTGTCAACCAATACATCAGCAGCAGTTATTACTATACAGTACCCACCAAAGGCAGCGCCCGTGGGAATGACACGGTCATTGATCTTCAAATGAGTGACACCGTCCCCCACCGCAGTGACAACAGCCACTCCTTCATTGCCAGCGACGGCTGGGAAAGGGGGCTTGATCGCGTACGAGCCCTGGATCTGCGACAAGTCCGACACGTTGATAGGTGCAGCTAAGAACCGGAGAGCCACTTGACCCTTGGCGGGCGCCGTCTCCTTGTCGTCTGCCTCCGTTCTATTGGTATGAAAAATTATATTTCAATATCACCAAAAGTATTTAATAATTACAATAATCATGTTATTTTTAGAAAGATCGCTAACAATTATTGTAAGAGTACCTGAGGACAGTAAGCGGGTGGCCAAACTCCGAGTAGCGGATGGTGCTCATGGAGCGTTTGCTCTGCGCCGAGAGGCTCTTGGCGATAAACGAGAGCATATTGCAGCGGTGACAAGTTGGGGGAGCTAGCTAGAGACTGGAAGTCGGTGGGAGAGCCGCTCGTTGTTCAAAATTTACGAAACGGCGTTGACTTGAGGTTTGTAGCGCGCCTTCGTGATATTTCTAATCGGATTGGGTGAGGCGCGAGTGAGTGGTGTGGGGCACGTGGATGCAGTTCAAGCGACGTTCGCGCAACAAGAAACAGCCGCGCGACAATGACAGAACCGAACTTACGCGAACCAAATGTCATTGGTGCCGAAGGGTCGTTCATACGCAACATATCAGTTACGTCTTGTTTAAGCAACATAAAATCGAATGGCTCACAGCGTTTCAAAACCGTTGCAAATGCTCATAAACCAATTCAGTACGTAGATAGAGATAGTGCTGCTACCTCGTCCGTCGTTAATATCATTGGCCGGTACTCCCTATGATCAGAATAAAGTTTGAGATCCGTTAATCAGAGCCTGGGGGTCATTGTGCTTATTCTAAGCGCAATGCTGGGCCAATACTGTGGACAATTTTCTTGGTGACGGGACCGCTTGATTAGCATGTGCATGTTGTTTTTGTAGTGAAGCAGTAGATGAAGGAAATGGTTTCTCAGTGATGTTCATTATAATTAATCTTTGAGACCTGAACTGACCATGTTGTCAACCTGCAATGCTGAGAGAAATCCTTAATGACCAATTATCTGTGTGCAAGTGTATTCGTGTCTATTCTTCAGAGAGTATTGTATGTATCTTCATCTTGTGCTAGATCGTTCGCCATCATCCGCTATACGCGAACTGCCATGTTTTTATGATAGATGTATAAGGAAACGCATATGTAAACGGTGGTTTCAATAGCGTAGCTAGGACCTAAATCGTCTCGTGACATTTTGTGGCGGAAGGCACTTCTCGACCCGAAACGGTACCACACGTGTTTGCCGCCGATAGCAGCTATAGATCACTGCCCTTCCCTTGATCGCGAGTCTTGAGATCGCAGCGAGTCGATAAGAAGTACAACGGTACTAAACGACAGCACTGCATCAGCTTAACGTCCTGCTCGACTCTGAATTCCATATCCGTGACCGGTGGAAATTTTCCTCGTCAATCGTGGCAAACTCACTTACACTGCAGGTTAGACACAAAATGAACATCACATGCGGTAAGCCCACGACAAATAAGATCAGTCGAGGTCTGCTTTGATCTGCAACGACACGATAAAGTCAAGGGCGCCGCATATTGAATTGTGCAGAACCAATGATGCTTACTTCCAAGAAGGGAGCTTTGACAGCAGCGCGACTTCAGCTGTATCAACAATGTTACACATTCTTTCCGGACCCATCTTGATAAAATAGGTTGAGTTAGAGTTCGTTGTATGCTGTACTCTCCTGAGCTGTGCAGGCATGTGAATCTGCTGATAAGAATAGTGGAGCTTTTCATGTTTGACGCTTCGGGCAGTGGCCATTCTTATAATGCAGTATTGGTCATAAAGCAATGAGGTGGTATCAAACATGTCAAGGGGTGGTGTATGTATCCCTCATACCGTTCACGCATTCGCCTGTTTCCATTTCCGTGCCCGACTTCGTACAACTATCACGGATGCTTCAGAGTTCATTACGACAATGTCCTCAAGTCAGGGGCTGCTTCAGGTGTCCCCTGCCGCATTGGGCTTTACCACCTCGGATCCAGAATTAATGGGGTACCACGATGCGGTACTCGATAGAAGTCTTGCATCGACTGTCAGCTGCAATGCTTGGAGGTGAAAGTATTCGAGGTATAGCCTCAAACTCTATTTCTTATAACTCTGTGCCTCAAACTTGACCCGATCGCACAAATGCCGGCGTGCACAACTATAGCAGCGAGCGACGTCGGTCACGCACACATAAACTCAGATGAGGATATTTCCACGTCGTTTGCATCATACGAAGTATCCACAGTGCAATCGTCGAAAGCTACCAAAGACGATAACATCGTAATCACTTACGACACAAAGGAATGCGTGCAATGATATCGTCACGTCTTGCAGTAGACTTAGCGTCTCCAAAAGTGTGGCAGCATATCTCAGCAACTAGAGACGGTAGCATTAAATATCTTACGAACAGGCTCTCGATGATCGTTGCCGCTTCTGTCTCGTGCACGCTCTTAACGATAAGAGTACTTCATTATCCTCTCGCCAGCCACAACATCGATCACGAATAGTTTGCCGGTTTGAAAGGTGTTGTCGTCATTAAGACAACCACAAGAGGTCAATCATGTGAGATGAATCGACATGTAAAGCATCAGCATTCGTCCATACTTATTCCCTGAGTAGGCCAAGTTCCTGAAGCTTGTCGATACTAGTGGCTGGCAAATTGTTTGCTTTGTACCTGGATTACCCCGTCACCATCGACCCACCCACTATTTGTACCCGTGGTCGTCCGTTGTTGATGGCACATGGTGTTCGTTGGATCCTACCTCCATGTTAGCACGATTGTCGCAATGACAGAAAGTACCATGCTACCTGTATGAATTTCTTGTTACTTGCGAGCAGATGGCCGTCATAATGGTCATTCTCGAACCAGTTTGAGCAATCACAAACATAGCGAGATTGGAAGTATCGCTGGGTGCAATACCGCTCGAGTTGGACAAAGAATCGCACCTTACGTTTTGGTTCTCAACCTCAACCGCGTCGTCGATCCAAAAAAAGTCAAAGTATCACGGAGCACGTTTCTAGCTACCTCTTCTCCAAATAGGCATTGCGTAAGCAGTCGAGATATGCTAGCAAAGACGTCACAATTCACAGCAGCTCGTTTGTCTTTTATCGGCAATGAACAGTGACCAGTGCGCAAGAAAGTTTTGCACGCTGTCAGCCATAAAACTTGCAAGACTAATTTTTTATCTTAGTGAGCCATTAGTTGTTGATATACACATGATCTGATACAAACTTCGTTTGTTCATGTAGAAGCAGTCAGCACAATTTAAGTACATGCAAAAGGCTTTGGCTGTGAAAGGTGGCAATAAATACTTATTTTGATCTGTGAACCAGCGAAAGTGCTGGTGAGGTGCTGCGTATCTTGAACAATTGTCCTAGAAGCTACACATAAAGCTTCGAGAGATTCATTTTGTACCGAGCGCTAGCAGCTCATTACGATGCAGTAAGCTCAGAAAATGGCACTTGAAATCCGCACCGAGCCACGAGCAAGTCACGCATGAAAAAATGTCGATTCACATTGCTTTAAAGAGCGTTCAATGTGTCTATACCCAAACTCGTCGGCTTCTGTTGTTCCATGTACAGAGCTCATACTTGTGTTATCTGTCTCGCTGTATTTTTGACGACTGACAAAGTGAGTCAATCATTCGTCTGTACGCGTCCACAGGTCGGACACTCTAACGACTCGTTCAGTTTTGCCACGATGCATTCGTCATGGAACTGGTGGCCGCAATTCAATGTCGTCACATAGTACGCGGCAGCTCGGCGTCGGTTGGCGCTACTTTTACTTGGTCGAGGACCGCCGACATTATGGACACGGCTGCTTCCGTTCGACGTGAGCGTCTCTATCCACGACGAAGTGAGCACGCTGCTGTTACTGTCGCTGCTGTTCCTGTTGGCACGAGAAAGTGCCCCAACACCCGTGTCCGTGCTCACCACCGTCGACCTGCTGCTGTCAATATCATTGAAAATGTCAACATCGTCGATGCTGTTGTTGTTTTCGTCTTCTTCCAGGAGCAAGACAGCCAGGTTGGAGGATGACGACGTCGACGTGGAGCTGCCGTGTGCCGCGCCACACAGTGGTGACCCGCAGATCGTGCATACCTCACGATACAAATCATTCACCACATCATCATCCTTGATCAATTCCCTGGACAAATTATCAGAAGACGATAGTCGGTCGTACTGCACTTGCTGGTGCTGCTCCATCCCCCGCCCACGAAAATGCTGCTTCACTGAAGTCGCTGTTTCTTTCAGCTTGGAGCTGTACGCTCCCACCCATCGAAGCCCATTAGTGTCCACCGCAGTTGACTTAACTCGATACCCAAGTCCGTACTGCTCCAAAGCGTATCCATAGATAAACTTGACCAGTTCATCGGCAAAGTCCGTCACCACGACCGCGCAGCACTCGTTCTTCTTCTTAATCAAGTAGCCATAGAGCGCTGTAAAGAAGCGGTCGAGACTCTGTCTCCGCTGTTCCATGACAACGCGAGCACTGGAGAACGTCGGTACCCACTTCTTCGGGAAGTAGCTCTTGAGAAAACTATAGAGCCACGGGCAATCGGCGTCACAAAAGTGGCCGTGCTGCAATTTCTTAACAAGACGTTGCTGCAGTTTCCGGTACTCGTCAAAGGACCTGGCGTGACTCCAGGCGACCCGAAGGCCGTGGTGACGGACAGTCATGACGTACCGCACGTCCGTGTGTTTCTTGGTCGCTAAGAGCTCCACTGTCACTTGCTGGAGGTACTTGATTGCAATTGGCACGTTGTGCACATTGCCGCTCGTGGTTGACGTCGTGGTCGTGAGACTAAACGTGCGGTCAACTAGTAGGGTACTGCTATTTGCACTCGTTCGAGTGGTTCGACATGTACCGATACTACTGCTGCTGTGGCTGCTGCTTTTTCGACCAAGACCAAGACTTGTGGTCGAAGTGCTTGTGGTACTTCGTCTACGGCTACTTCGAGTTCGATGACGTGGACGAGACGCTAAGGCCATGGACAGTTCAATGGCTGAAAGTTGCATACCTTGATACGGTCTAGAGGTTGAGTGCTCGTTTGTTCTTTGGTTTGTTTGAAAGTGAAGAGGTAGGGATTGGTGGTGGTTTTGTGGTTGGTAAAAGGGGGGAGGGCGGATACGCACGCGTCTCTATTGCGTGAGAAGCACATATGGCTACAGAAAACGACCGTCTATAAGTCACTTTTGTGTGAGTGTATTACGCACTTGGTCGAGCAACTGGCAGTGACAAAAGTTAGGGCTCACTGGTTTACGAAACTTGTACGACGGCGAGGGCAAGAGAGCCAGCACAAGTGAAGTCCTGGATGATAAAGGCCAGGCGGTACTAGGAATTACCACGAGATTGACTGCAAAAGCGACGGATTACGGGCATCGGGATGCCAAATGAGAGGTTTGACCACATCGTTGAAGCAGGAAATGTAGTCACGTTTATAGCACGCACAGGTGGCGGCTGGAAGATGTAATGATTACGTCGCTCACCTATCAATTGATCGCAGACGCTCTTGTTTCTACCTTGCGGGTCGGGTTTGGGTTCTCGTCTTGGTCTTGTTGTCATCTCCCGATATAGTAATCGTATTGCTGTCCTGTGTACACTTTCCACTGGTATTCAGGCGCTGCATTGCTGAGGGGAGATAAAGCTGAGGGGAACACAAGTCTGCTAAATAAAAATGCAAGCAGGTAGTACTCAGGGTTTGTATCGTGAAGTATGCAGTAATGATGATGGCACAGGGGGTTCATGACAGCTGTGTTGACTAAAGATTTAATGTGAGAGATCATGTATGCATCAGGCTTGACAGATGCTCGTCGGCTTTCGTACGCTATTATACCTTTACTTCACCACGATTCTCACCTGCCTGCTAGCTTCTAAGCTCTTCTCGATTCTGAGAGGCCTCGATTCTGAAACGAAGCTTATTGTACCGTAGCACCGCAGTGGCAACAAGATGGACCGACATGTCGAGTGTATTCCGAGCATTGACCCTTCGGCAAATACGAGCGATACGCGTTGCATGGTGGCTACAAGGTACTGTGAATGGCGAAGACCAATTCCTTGGCCGAGAGTGCACCGCGAATGGCTATGTCAGTTAACTTGGCTCCCTAAATGGGAGTTGTTGACGAGTGACAGTGAGACCTAGAACAGTGCCTGGTCAATGTGGGTGGCCTTGTATACGCAAAGATCCATTCACATACAGTTTGGTAGCTGCCTGGAGTCGTGATCGTAGAATCTATTTTGTGCGTACGATTGAGGTGTGTCGGTCAAATAGCGAGTAGGATAGGCTCCCACAAACAGCCACCTTGTTGATCGCTTGAACGAGCGCTCAGTATGATGCAATCTGGGATGCAAGACCACCTTGACGTGATCAATTGCCGTGTCGCATACTGTCGGGCATGGCAAGTCCGCCACAAATGTCGCTTCAACAACGACTGACGACGTCGGACAGACGACATGGATGCACGTAGAATCAGCGAGATAGAAGCAGAGATACTTGGAGACAAGGGCGACGACCACACCAGCCCACAATGTGACTGCAACGTTTATTACATTACGGACGTTACGTACGCGTAAAGTCAGAGACAGAGACAGACAGTAGCAGTCCTACTTCTATGTCACTGTCGTATGCATCGTATTCCTCATACAAGCTATCGCATGGCAGATTAAGGCCTCGCCTTCTAGCGGACAAATGACGTTCCGTCTGGCCGTCAGAGCAGACGGATGACGACTGATTGAATGGACGTTACACAAAGCAGACGTCTTATGTTGCGATCGGAGCTCTCGTTCCGTTTCACCTAACGATCTTGTGATACCAAATGGTTAGCTTTACCTGGTCGAGCACTGCCTTCGGCCTGCAACTAATGCGACAGATGAATAATAAGAGCACAGTACACAATGGGAGCCTAGACTTATGTTAGGGCCATACTGCCACTGTAAGAACTGCACCTGATCCAATTATCTCGCTACTCAAACTCCTGCGAGCTCGAAACCCGCTTACGCTGGCAGATAATCCGCATGGCTCTTGGTGGCACTGTGTACAGCCAGAGTGATATGTGTTGTGTCTGTCCTTCTCTTTACATTAGACAGATCGATACGTCGTGAAGGCTGTCGGGGCGGCAAACATGCATCATGAGCACATGTTGCTGATCAATGGCAGCGTAGCTTTGGCACAAGAGGTGGCGAAAAGCATTGATCCAATACAATATATGGCACACATACCGAGAGCATTCAGTTTTGTGCGGATCACGTGTTCAGTTCACAACAAGCGAAAGGTTTCCAGGGATCTCGCATCGCCACGTTTGAAGCTGTGGTGGTGTCGTATCCCACCGATATTCACCAATGCCAATCACTAGAAGTGAGTCGACTTTTCTGTTTGTATAGCACAGAGCTTAGACGTCAACCAAATTACCTGCTTCTACAACGTAGTTTCGTGGTCGTTACATATTCGTTGTACTGCCACGTACGATGGTACCTTGTTTAAGAGACCCGGCATTGCTGATTAGGCAGTTCATCGCAAGCATCACAACTTGTCCAGACACTATCAAAGTCTTATCGATTACTGACCGTCGTTGTGGCGAGATCTAAGCAACAACTTGTAGCCTTCGAGATATTGTCGCACGTCATAAAGCTGCTGTGAATGAGTCGCAACGGGTAAATATTACTAATAGATCGGTAGACTGATGTTGGACATCGAAAGACACATTGTAAACGAAGCCCAATGCACTGACGGCTTCTCTTGCAAACTGGGTTCCATTCTATGTGTGTCTGTGCATCGTGCTGATCATCGGCTACGTTGCTTTGGTTCTTGACGGATCTCTCATGCGGAGTCAAAACTTTCCCAAAGTATCTCGATTCGGAACGCATCGGCTTCGGACTTTTCTTTAATGAAATATGTAAAATAGGAGCCAACTAATACGATCTCGTCCATGGGATATGGCCGAACAAACCATACCAAAGAATCATGATGA
>JH598108.1:58231-71483 GCA_000173235.2 Hyaloperonospora arabidopsidis Emoy2
GCCGAACAAACCATACCAAAGAATCATGATGACAACTGCGTTTACATAACAACTAAGCCCTAGGCCCTGCCTATAACAACTCGTCTCAATTGTGTTGTATCACCAACTGCTTGTTTCGCCTACCTATAAACCTTTATCTCCAGGTCATTTGTCACGCAAAAAGCGTGTGCAATGCTACTCGCTGCGAGGGTATAAGCAAAGACCAAGCCCGATCCATAATCAGCACAGGCACCGTCGAACGAAGGCCTGCTAGAACTGAAGCGAGCTCCTGATAAAGCGCAGAAGTCTCCTTCTCACCAACGGCCTTGCGCATCTTCCGCAAAAAGTTCTCTTCAGCAACAGCAGATAACACAGTGACAATCTTTCCAAGATGCCGATAGTCCGGTGCACCCAATACAAGAGGATGTCGGTCGGTCACGTAGCGACACAAGCGACGTAACACCGCAAAAGACTCTTCCAAATCTCCACGAAGAGGAAGCAGTTCCAACCACTGCGGGAACAAAGTCGCAGCATCAATAGCATCTGCTTGGAATTCACAGAATTTGCCGAGCGCAGCCACAGCATTGTCGGTCGCGTTACGCTGCTCTGGACTAAAAGCGCGCGGGTATGTCACAACGTTGTGAAGCAACTGTAGGCACTGCTTAGCATGTGGTGCAAAAAATGCCCCACCATACGAGGCGCACACACCGACGCCAAACGCTGCCGCCTGCACGAGATCAGGCTCACCCACTTCGCGCAATGCATTTTCCAGGACAGGCAAGAAGACGTCCAGGTGACGCATCGCGGAACCTCCACAGTGCTCCAGCACATCGTCCACGACAAACAGTGCAAGTCGACGGTCTTCCACGAGACATCCAGGTGCTGCAAGTGCTGCCACTTTCTCCCATAAGAGAGACATAAAAACCGGAAAAAATCCAGCTCCGTGAGTCTTGGCAAGAGTACCAATGCCCTCCGCTAGGACAAACTGAAGCTCCTGTTCCGCCAGTTGGCTTTCACTAGCTTGCGAAGCATTTTCTTCTTCCTCCTCAACCTCGCCACTTTCCATGTCATCGCTACCGTTTCCACCTCTGCGAATCGCACGACGTTGGAAGCTGTCGCCTAGAACCACGAGGAAACCGTGCACGAGTTCCCGCAATTGGGCATCATTCAACTCTAGAGTTGGGTGCAGCTCACGCGCACACACGATGCAGCTCGTCATACTTTGCAAAATTATCACAACCAGCTCAACTTCGGGCTCGGAGGTCAGCGCGTTTACCAGCCGGCCGAGTGCAAAGTCCACCATTTGCTTGATAGCTACTCCGCTGTGATCCTTGAAACCAGGTGCTGCGGTCGAAACGGCGACGCAATTGACGAGAGCAGGCATGGAGCGAATTGCTGACGCACGGATGTCAGAGTGCACCGACTCCGTCAACAACGGGGCAAACACCTGGGTCACCTGCTCTGCGTACGGGAAAAAGGCGTCTTTCAGATCCAACACCATACCAGCTAGTAGCTGACAGGCCGTAGCTTTCTCCTCGAGAATCGACGTTCGGATGCTCAGGCATTTGTCATTCACTTGGGCGAGCTGAATGTCCTCGTTGTCCGTCGAGTCCCCACTATCATCATCATCATCGTCGTCGTCGTCACGGGACAACGTAGAAGGGTCTACTTCAAACTCAGCCTGCTGAATTGCAGCCTCAAGCAACGTAGGCATCACGAGTGGCAAGTATGGCGCGAAATCGTGGCCGAGGCAGGTGCAGCAACGAGCCCAGGCCTGCAACAAGTATGTGCGAATCAATTCATTGCCGACGATTGATGGTGTTGCCTGCATCTCTGCCATCACCTTGAGGATAGCAGGAGCGTCGCGCGAAAACACCTCCTTGCCTACAGCCTGGCCTATAAGGCTCAGGCACTCGAGCGTGATCCCACCCAGCGTAAATGAGCTTGGTGCGGCTGACTGCGACTTTTGCACTACTGGTGAGCTTGACGCCACTTGTACACTCTCTTGGAGACACTTCATGAGAATTTGCTGAAGAGGAGGCATGATCGCTGGATAGTACTTGGTGAAAGACGCGCCTGCCACCATGGCGACTGACGAAATGGCAGTGATGGCCTGCTCTTGGACAACGCGAGTGGCAATATAAGCTTGTGCAGGTGTTTGGATTGCACCTGCTGTCACCGCATGGCCACGCTGCAGCAAGGCAAACAACTGGTGGAGCATCTTGTCGAGGTACGGCGTGAGCAGCTCCGGTGGACACATATCGATAAACTGGCGCAAAGCAGTGGCTGCGTGAGCCTGAAGACGCGGTTTGGTAAAATCTTCGAGGTAGTGTGCTAGCACAGTAAGCGCCTGTGGATGGTAAGCCTCTTGAAATTGCGGGGCTTGATCAACAGATAGTTGACCGATGACGTCAACGGCTGTGCAACACACACGCGGGTGCGGATCATTGACTTGAGCCAGCAGGTGCCGCACAATCGCGTCCAGATTCTCCTCATTAAGAACGTCAAGAATCTGGCAAAGACCGACTAAGGCTGCATGACGACTCACCCAGTTGTCCGAGCAAGCAGCATACTCCTGAATGAGCTTAAAACACGTGGGAAGCGAGCGTTTAGCAAATACTGCCCCAACTAATCGCTCCAAAGCCTCCGAGCCCACGTCAAAATTGGAGATATCGTGATCAATGCCCTGCCCACCAGCCGACTGTTCATCCTCGCAGTCCGCGACATCCCACGTATCAATGTCCTGCAGTTCCAGCATCATCTTGAACGCCACTGGGTACACCGTCTCGACAAACATATTCTTCGGTAACCGTCGACATCTCGACGGCGTTTGTTCTGCCAGCGAGACCAGAAATTCCATGGCCAATTGTCTGCATCCATCCGGCATGGCCTCACTATCACTGTTCATCTCTCGGGGGGCATCAGCAATCTGTACCATCGTCTCGACAAACTCGAGCAAAGTCGGCTTGAAAAAAGCTGCATGTGGTTCCGCCACTTCAATCAGCATCTCCAGTGCTTCCATTACATTATCATACTGCCTCGTAGCTAGCAACGAGTGCAAAGCAGCAAGTACAAGCGGAGCAGCAGTAACCAGCACACTCGGCATTGCCAGGTGCTCCAGTGCATCCACATGCAGCAGTAACATGCCCAAAGCACGCAGCGCATTGAGCGCTACGCGTCCTTGTCGATCTTTTAGACCTGCCAGGAAGGTCTCGAGCACCTTCAAATTCCACTCGCGCTTCTCTTCTCTTGTCATTTGAGCTGCTAGAAACATCGCGACCATCTCCAGCACGCGCAACGAAGCCTCTCGCAGCGACAGCACGGGAGACGTGCTCCATTGCAGCATCTTGACCAATAACTCGTCCCATTGGCCGTCCTCGAGCAGGCTGTTGGCCAGTTCGCCCACCGTGTCGCACACTTTGCGTCGGTACTATACACATTAACAAGCCGACGCTAGTGAGCGTAGCTGTCGCGGGTACGTGTGTAGAGGTGCGAATCGTTGCATTCATTCTTGCGCCAAAGTCACATTGTCAGAGTAAGGCTGCGATAAAAATACGAGTACTACAGCAGCGTAGAACCCTGACTTACGAATCCACTCAAAAGAGGTGGATCAGTCAGCGCGAAGTAGTCAGTGTTCATATATCAAGTACAATGGTAGAATTAAGGTCATAAGTCTTTTTACCGAGAAAGTGGGTGGCACTACGAGGCGGTGAGCTCGAGAAGCGAATCTGAGCGATAAATCTAAAATCTGCTCCTGCTTCGGGACACGGTTGGGCCTGAGCGCTCTTGCAGAAAGAATCCAGTCAACGTTGCACTCTTTCTTTCAAAAACTCGCTTGAAAGGATCAGACATGTATACAGGGTCATATATCAAAGCATTGCTGAAGACCATTTAGATATTATCGATGCCGTACGCGTGAAAGCTAGGTCTCAATACAGTTGGACTAACGTCGACTGTTGATGGACAAGTGGGGATCGAGAAGACGAACAGCTTACTTCCTTGTACGTCGTAAATGTATTTGCTAGCAGTGTCACTGTGCGTTGCTTACGCAACATATGCGGCTCGATTGGCATGAGGAAAACGAGTAGCTTCAAAGAGCGATGATGTCTATGTTTGTGTCGTATATGAGTGCTGCTTGCAACAGTGGGTACAATGGCAGAGCCGATACAAACTCAAAAGATGTTTGTCCAAAACTAGTATAGATTACCAGGTAACTTTACTGCCGCATACTTATTCTCCACACGATTGTTCCAAGAGGTAGCCTCAATCATATGATAAAGGCTGAGACTTGGACGATCGATGACAATTTGCTGTATGCCTTTCTTTCTATTGCACCCTTTACACTAATGAGTAGTACTAGTACCATATTGTTAGTTAATGGTGGATGACGATATGCATGAGAGGCGGCATGACTTTCATTTTCAGCTCTTGCTTACATGCACCATAATACGATGATCCTCACTTTGACCCGTGAAATTGCCACTTCCCTATACTTCATAGTAAGAAAAACTCTGGCACGAACATGCCCGTCAATTGTCTGCATTAGTGTTTGCCAAGGGTTTGGCGATCCTAGGTTTTCTACCGGACAAACAGGAAAATGCGCTAGCAACACGAGCGTAACGACGGCGCTCAGTTACTGAATGAAACCCTTCGCGAGTGTCACAGCTTCGTCGACCTTTTCCACTGTCTTGGCCTGGCCAGTGGCGTTCAGCACATCTTTGCCGCCACCTTTTCCATTCATCACGACCATCGCGTGGTTTACCCACTTTCGCGCATCCAGCTGCTTCGAGTCAGCATGTTGCTGACTTACACGAGTGAACGCCGCCGTCTTGTTGGTGTCCGAGTCCGTGCTGAAGATCATGAAACTGCCCGTCGGAATGATCGCGCTCATTGCGTCCAGCATTTCGCGGCCTAGCTTCGAGTCTGTGCCGACGTCGAACTTTACCACAACTATCTCCTGACCAGCATCTTTGGCCTTCGTGGCCTCGGCGGTAGCGTCATGCACACCGTTGGCGGCACGAGCAGCAGCAGCCTCCTTCTTTATGGTCTTGACCCGGCTCACAAGACCGTCAACGTGCTTCCGAAGTTTGTCCTTCAGCGGCAGCGAGATCACCGCCTGGTCCAGCACGGGCTTAAAAGACGATACGCGCTCCACAAACTCGATACCGCTCAACTTGTCGATAGCATCAAGCTCAGCCTGAAGCTTTTCTCCACGCTCCTCAGCCTCAATGGCGAGGTCGCACGTGTACGCAGACACGCGCCGTATGCCCTTGGCAATCGCACACTCTTCAAACAGAACAAACCTCTTGGCCTCTCTAGTGTTCTTCAGGTGAGTGCCACCGCAGAACTCGACTGAAAAGTTGCTCCATAACTTATTCTCCGGATCCTCGAGCATCAGAGCAACAGGTTGGCCAATCGAAACAACGCGGACAAAGTCCGGGTACGTCTCACCGAACACGGCGCGCAGACCCTCAATACGCGTGGCCTCAGCCTGTGCAGAGTTCTGCGTAAATACTTCCAGCTGCTGTTTAATCACGTCGTCGCAAATAGCCTCTACTTCTGCCAATTGATTAGGCTTCAGCGCGTTGTTGTTTGTAAAATCGAAGCGTAGACGCAACTCGTCCACCAGCGATCCACGCTGATCCACAGACTCACCCAACACCTTACGCAGCGCAAAGTTAAGCACGTGCGTCATGGTGTGGTTCGGAGCCACCTTAGCTCGACGAACGTAATCCACCTCACACTCCACAGCGTCACCAACTTGTATGGACCCGAACGCAATAGGGCCCATGTGCATCACATAGCCAGCGTACGACTCCACTGAGTCTACGTCCAGCTTGAAATTGCCGCTGCTCAGCACACCCGTGTCATAAATCTGACCACCAGCCTGCGCGTAGAATGAGGTCTTGTCCAGAATGACACCAACGCGCTCAAAGTCGCCAGCGTTTACCTCATCCACAAAGTCGGAGCTGGACTCCGTTGTCGTAAAGAGAGCTACCACCTTTGCTGGTGTCTTGACATGCCATTCATACTTGGCCGTGTCATCCGTGACGTCAACGTGCTTGTCAGCAAGCGCACTCGTCTCGCGAGCTTCTAACACAAGTGGGCGCGCACCATTGCTGCCACCCTTCTTGCGGTCCATCTTGGAACGCTCGCTTTGCAGACGCATACACGCCTCGTAGCCCTTCTTGTCCACCGTCATGCCTTCCTCCTCGGCCATGATCTCCGTCAGATCGAAGGGGAAACCCATGGAATCGTAAAGAAAGAACGCATCTTCACCAGGTACAACAAGAGGCTTGTTCGACCCCGCACTAGCCTCACGAATACTCTGTGCAATCTTCTTAAAACGCTCGATACCTTTGTTCAATGTGCGACCAAACGATTTTTCCTCATCCAAAATGACATCCTCCACCTTTTTCTGCTTATCAACCAGCTCGGGATAAGCCTCACCCAGCATCTCCACCACACATGGCACCAGTTGCGTGAGAAAACCACTCGGCGCGTTCAAAAATTGCTGCCCGTAACGCACAGCACGCCGCAGAATTCGACGTAGCACGTATCCACGGCCGTCGTTGCTAGGCACTGCACCATCCGTGATTGCGAACGTTAGTGTGCGTACGTGGTCGGCCACAACACGGTACGCCATATCTTTCTTGTCCGGATCCTCTTCACCCAACTTGCCAGTGTACGGAGCCGCTTTGGTCAGCTTTTGAATCACGGCAAAGAGCGGCGTAAACACATCGGTATCGTAGTTCGAGTCTTTTCCTTGCAAAATCGACGCCAGACGCTCAAACCCCATCCCAGTGTCGACGTGCTTGTGCGGGAGCGGCACGAGTTTTCCATCCTGTTCACGATTAAACTGGATAAACACATTGTTCCAGATCTCAATCACGTCGGGCACATCAGCATTCACGAGCTGTGAAGCATCGCGATTCCCGATCCGGTCATAGTGAATCTCCGTACAAGGTCCACATGGTCCAACGTCTCCCATCTCCCAGAAATTGTCCTTGCAGCCAAACGGCAGCACGCGCTCCGAAGGTAAATACTGGAGCCAAATGAGCCGCGTCTCTTCATCTGGCTCGAGCCCGAGCTGCTTGTCACCGCCAAAGTACGTGGCATAGAGCCACTCCTTGTCAACCTGGAACACCTCTGTCAAGAGCGTCATGCTCAAGTGCACAGCCTCCTGCTTAAAGTAGTTGCCGAAGCTCCAATTGCCCAGCATCTCGAAGAACGTGTGATGGTACACGTCCTTCCCCACGTCGTCCAGGTCATTGTGCTTCCCGCCTGCTCTGATGCACTTCTGCGAGTTGCACGCGCGCGTGAGCTTGGCCATGGGCTGGAGCGGGTCCACTTGGCCTAGAAAAATGGGTTTGAATTGGTTCATACCCGCGTTAATAAACAGCAGTGTGGGGTCGTCCAGTGGGACGACGGGACATGACTTGAAAAATGTATGGGGCAGCTGCTCGTGCGACTCGAAAAAGTCGATAAACGTCTTGCGGATGCGCGCGGCGGGCCACGTTTCTACTGAGGAGAGAGAGGAGGATGCGGTGGTGATCTGGGTTTCTAGTGACTCGACGCGCACGTCCAGGGCTTCAATGGCTTGCTCGAGGGACGTCACGCGGCTCGACGCTTGGCTCATGCTGGACCGATTGACGGATTGTTCGTGGACGGCGTGCGAGCGGTTTAGAAATGGAGAGTGGAGGCAGGTGATTGGTTGAAAGGGAAGGTACGACGGTGCGGATTGGATGAAAGGATCTGTGCGACGGAGGAGAGGATACCGGTATTTGCGGCTGGTACTTGCGGAGACGATGGATGTGTGTGGCGCACATGGAAGAGACGGTCACGTTAGCTGGATGTATATCGCAGGATGAAAGTGGCTTCTGTGGGTATGTTGCGATTTAGTGTACGTCACATTAATTGTCTGCTGTGCTTTGGCGAGGCAATAATAGGGTTTTGTTATGTCTCCGATGGCTGCATTCGCATTCGGTTGTGTATATACTTAGAAAAATACGAATAACGATGTTGCAAGTGTGTCTCTAGAACGAATTACTTCTGTTTTGAATGCACTTAAAGGTACGATCTTCTACCATTTGGATGCTCGATTTAGGTCGAAAGCAAATGAGCTCTGGCGATGAACTTGTAGCAAACGCATTTGACATGAAGTACTGCGCACAGAGGTATCGTATTTTGCTTGCTCGAATTAAGCTGTAGCACCAGGTCAACGAGTACACTTATATGCAGAGAAAGAATAAAAAGGAACAATAGCACAGATTCATGAAACAACGATGACGGTACCGGGATTCTAGCGATATAGTCAATATAATTTAAAACGATTGATTTGCCTCGTCTTGTCTACTATATAATCGACCGACTAGCAATCTATAAGAGGATTCTAGTGAATTTGTCGAATGTTATCCCACTCACCGTCAGCTCTTAAAGCAATCGGTAAGACCAAGATGCGGAGCAATGCATACAATGGAAGATGCATGATGCCATATCATGCAGTGAGCGCCTGTACCGAACGAATATATCGAAACAGTAGCGCAGCCTATGGGGTCGTTTTTCCATTCTCACATAGAGGTAACTTCTATCATAAGATTGAAAGTGCCGTAGCGGCAACATACCGGACTTATGGGCTCAATATATCATGTGATTCTGAATATTTGTGGAGCGACTGAGTCCTACAGTATGCAGGTTTTCTTTTCCCATTGCTCCAATATTATTTATGACATGGCATGTACTACAAGTACTACTATCTTCCTTCCTCAAGGCGGATATTTCGTATAAAGAGCGAGAAGATGGAGCTAAATTCTTGAAGATCGGCCACAAACTCTACTCGATACGACCAAGATTTGACACGTCAAGCGACTACTTAATCGATACTGACCATACATTACTTGTAGATGTCTCGTGCGTGATGCTTTCCGTCGACGTTGTGGTGTAGTAACTAAATGTAAAATAGGTCTTCTAGTTCTAGCGGTACGTTCTCCTGTCAATATTGGTGCGTTCGATATGGTCATTTCCTTCCTACCCCATGTAATTAATATAGTAACCAGCTGAGGGTGGGCCTAGACAAGATTTGGTGACCACGCGTGCTCCAGCTTCCACAGTGCCTGACCATCCCAAAAGCCGGTAGATGCACATCATAATCGGATATTGGCTAAGCGAATTCAACATTTTAAACATCGTATTCTGGTTGATGTACACACTTGGGGGGCAGCGCATGCTGGCATTGTGCAATGAGAATTATGCTGATGGTACGTGCTCTTCAGTTCCCGTAAAACAGCCGTGATGTTGCTGCCATTTCCGATAGTTCGTTCCCACAAGAAGATTTGGGATTGCAACACCCCCCACCATGCGAGATAATACTGTCACGTCCACTGATGTATAGTGTTTGTGGCATTTGTTTCATCGGAGAATTGTCCATTCTAGATATGCTTTGTCAACCCGCTACGAAGTCTAGCCATGGTAGCGGTATTGGCCGGCCGTGTTAGACCAAATGTAGCCATATAGGTATAACGGCTCGGCAGATACCACTATAAAACTTCGATCGGTGCTGGGGGTAGGCAGACATGCCAGTCCTTGTCTGATCTGGCTGCCCGATAGTTCCCAGGTGTGTGTGAGATCCGGCCTGCTACCGCATTAACTTGTGTATCCAAGTAACGGTAGTGTTGTCCATTGATGATAGTATGGTTTCACTATTCCAGACTGCACCCTTCGTGATGTCAGGCAGTTGGATCGGTCTTCGCCGTGCTCAACCGTAAGCCCGAGAGACCTCTACAACAGATTGAATGGTTTTCATGACAGCAGCTACATCATCTGAGGTCTTAAGAAATACCTTAGTGTCAGACGCAAATTCTGCGACTCGCAATGGTGCGGCTGCGATCGATATGTTAAGCAGAACATCTTGGTGAGAAGATTCTCGCTCTAAGTATCCGTATAACAGTTCCAACGCCAGATTGAGGAGTAGACATGCAAAAAGACACCACTTCCAATTATGACACTCAGGAATTGAAGTTTGTTATGATCGCCAAGACACCTTATTGTGTCCCCATATGCAATTTCTCGATGACTTGTATAAAATGATCTGGGTGGCTACCCATCTTGCCGGAGTATCGCGTGTAATTTCAAAACCTAACTGGTCACGTGCTTTCGCAAAGCCCAAGTCGTGGAGCTAACGCGTATCTTACATATTGAGTGACCGGCATTGAACTCATTGTAAACGTGACTTTAACAATCGACCGACACACCTGCGAACATTGTGATGTACACCAAGATAAGCAACCAATTAAGAGCAGCGAAAATTCCAGCTCTGAAACATTCTTGGACAAGATACTTGAGCTTTTAAAGGGAGATATCTAGACTGAACAGGCACAACCCAAACAGGAAAACAGCAGGCCGGTCTGATACTTAACAAGGCACACTCTAGAGGCGCAACTGTTAGTAGATCAAAGTTAGCAGCAACGTCTCAAATGATATAAGGCTCTCGGGGACTGGGCAAATTCTTGGCCTTTAGGTTAGACCTGAATGACCGTATTAAAACAATATCGTCGATTGCACAACAATCAAGGGCGACCCAGTCTGCCTATTTTGGTAAAATGTGTAGTAAAAAATAAGAATTGCCAAATGAATAATTGCTAGCTCTGAAGGCAAGGTCAGGATGCTGCAGGACACACCAAAGGTCCATGGAACTGGTAGCCAACCGATATTTGTCATAATTCCTGAATTTGACATCCAATTCGCTCGGCTATTTGTCATGAGGAAGACGTGTAGGCCGAGGCGTCCTTCGAGATCATAAGAGCTTTGATGTTGTCTTTCTTATCGCGTCGTCAAGATTGCAACAGAACGATCGTAACAGCTATTCAACTGACGCCATAGAGATACTGCAAGGAAAATGTAGTGTGACAAAAGACCGCGCTCTCGATACAGCGGGATGTGAGGAGAGAGATGCTGTGATAGTTGTATATAACTTGTACCGCGATAATGTCGTCGTAAGTTGTGAAGAGATAGAATACTGGCAATCGGCATTGCAAAAGCTGAAGGATGTCCTCGCCTGTAAGCTACCACTTTCACAATGTCGAACAGAAGTAAGAAGACTGAACATACAGTTGCCAACTCCTTCGTGATACTTGTAATATGATCACTGATTGATATGATGACATCATTTCAACATGCTTACAACGATAGCACCGGTCAACAGCATTTGTCGTTGCTAATAAAAGCATAATCATGGAAAACCGTCGGTATAAACTACAGCAGCAATGGAAGCATATTACAGCACATGCGATTACATATGGACGGCTTCATTGAGACTAGAGCTACTGACTTATTTTCGCATTGAGTTCCCTATTACATGAATTATGACCAGCTACACCTCACTCGGAGGCTCTCGTGTGCATCGCACAATGATCGAGATAGATCCTGTCCTGCCTGACCCCTTCCTCCTGCATGTCGACCGAACATGTGAGAAAAAGTGAACGCGTGATGATCACGCTTATTACTTTGAGACTGGAACGGCTACTGCCGGGCTAGAAGAAATTGTGGCGGCTGAACCAGTAAATAGTCTTGTCACGATCTGCTCGATCTCGTCCGGTGTTTTGCCACACTTTGCAAGCTCCAGCACCAAGTTCACGCGGTCCTTATTATATAGAGAATAACTTGGATTCAACTCTTGCTGCATCTGCGTGATGGTAACCGTGCTGCGGGGCTCTAAGATCCCCCATGCTTCCCAACTCTCACGATGCTTATTTGCACACTGAACAATACTATGATCGGCACACTGGAGGACGTTTCCTGTGTGGCATGACACAAAGAAAAGGGAACACTTCCAGTTCGTCTCCATGGTAAAAAGTTCCCATTCACCAGGTTCTGTAGGATCGAACACGCATCCACCCGACGTACGAACTTGCAGGAAGCGGCCGTTGTGTCGAGACTGAATAGCGACCTTGGCGTCACGAACATGGTGCAGAATGACGTGCTCGTATATGTCACGATTGTCTCTCAAGCAACGAGCTTTTTTGGACCCGATCGGATTTTGTAGATTTTCTTTGTTCGTATCGAATGAATGATTACTGGCACATTGAACGGAATCTCGGACAGGTCCATGGTGCAAAATCGATAGTGTGTGGTAAGAGGCTGAGGAAGTTCAGACATCACTTGTCAGGATCGCTATATGAATTTTCTTGAGCAGCAGAGGATAGATCAGTCGCACACCTGATGATGCCGTTATGTGTTGAACGATGAACCTGACACAAGGCCCGCGCTAGTACGAATGTTTTTCGTAAACTTATTGTTCTTGCAGTTAGCTCCAACGGTCACACCTTTGTAGTAAAAAAGGAGCCTCCATAGACCAATCTTGGCATCAGAGATGAGTGTGCTCGAAATGAATTATCCAGGAAAGGCTGCTGTAAGAACAATGAAGCAGGTCGCCCATCAGATTCTAATGCGGTTAAGAATCAAGTTGACCAGTTGTTGACATACGCGTTTTGTGTCCGCGTAGTACACTGATCCCTGTCCGGCACTCGCGGATATATCGAAAACAATCGGAACGAGTGTAGTCCATCATAAAACACCAGTGTAGAGTGGTATCAATGTCTTTATATCCGGGATAATCGAAGTGTTTAAGATTTGAAATCCTTTCAGACCGCTTATCATGAGACCATCGGTCGACAAAAACTGTAATTGTGGCTTCTAATCGAAAGCATGATCATGGAATACAGATTTTGAAAATTGTACGCGGCAAATGAGATTTAGCCTAACCAATTTTCACTCGAAGATGGATAACTTCGTAGTGGCAGTCCACGAGGTCAACTGACTTACTCTCGCGTCAGTGTCCGCACAGTCGCAATCACAACATCCATCCTTTATATGCAAACTATCGTGTGTAACTCGTCAATCGTGATAGCTATTATCATGCCTGACCCTTCCTCCTTCATGAGGACCTAAATGCTGAGAACAAGTGAGCGCGTGACGGTTACGCCTACCCCTTTGTAACTGAGACAGCGACTGCCGAGCCTAATGTAGTAGTGGCGGCTGGACCGTCAAACAGGCTTGTCACGATCTGCTCGATCTCGTCCAGTGTTCTGCCGCACTTTACTAGGTCCATGACAAAGTTCTGGCGATCCTTATTAGCTAGAGTATAGCGTGGATCCAATGCATACTGCATCTGGGAGGTGGTAGCCGTGCTGCGGGGCTCAATGATCCTCCAATCTTCCCAGTACTCACGTAGCTGATTTCGACACTGGACGACACTGTAATGGGGCACTGGTGACTT
>JH598109.1:0-35431 GCA_000173235.2 Hyaloperonospora arabidopsidis Emoy2
GTTAAATGCACGCCTTGTTAAAAAAAATGCACGCTGTCGTAACCTACCGCAGGCTCATCTTTGTAGCCAGTAGATTCAAGAATTAATGGACACCTTGTTCAATGAACGTTTATTACTAGCTAACGTGACCGACCGCAGCTCAGATTTACCGTCAGGAGAGTAAATAATAAAAAGATAGCGGAGCAGATCACAAGGTAGCCTCGATTTAACTAAGTGCAATGCTCATCCCACAATAACAGACTGATGACACATACATGAATCTTTGAACCTCCACGCAAAGTTCCCATCTCTCGTACACCGTCAGCACTTCCAACATTAGTTTCTCAATTCTACTGCCTGGAGCGCGGAGATGAGCACCACAGGAACTGCGCATTTGTGCAAGCGATTCCTGCAACTCGTTCTGGATGCGTTGCATCTCGAAATTGCCTCCTGCGCCTGAAAGATCGCTCTTGTTGGCTACTGACACCAACGCACGTCACTCTTTAACCATACGCTGCGCATTTTTCAGGTCCGTGTGAATCATCTTAGTCTCGCTCATATCTCACACGGAAAGTATCACACACTGACAGCTTCTCAGTCTGTTAATCGTGATCACACTTTACTATATCGCCAAATATCTGCCGTATTCACGTGCTCGTTGGGGCACCCGTGAAATATACAGGGCGCTTCTACTGAATCACGTGTTCCTCTAGGCTTGAAAAAAGATGAAAGCTCACGTTAGCAGGTAGTGCACCAAAGCCAATTCAACACACATCACGTACACAGGACCAGTAAGAACGAGATCGGTGCGCACAATTTTCTCAAGCAACGTCGATTTTCCGACACCGGACGAACAACAGTCGCCAGGTTAATTGGTCGCGGCCGAACACGAGTAAGGAAATCAGAAGACCTCATCAGACAGTTGTCAGCAGTCCCACAATCATCGAAACCGCTCCCGCTACTTATATTGTTCTGTGCTATTGACGACAAGACTATATCGTCTGTTACGCGTTGACGAGCGACAACTTTTCCTACAGAAGAGCGTGCATTTAACAACAATTTCCAATAGTTCATATAAGGCGTCCATTTAGTAATTTTGTGGGCGTGCATTTAACATTCCCAAAAGATATTTTAATTATCTTACAATACCGGTGTCCTCATGTAAGATAAAAATACGAGAGCCAATCACAGTGCAGTAAGAATGTAAGACCTCATCCACTCCTCTTCTCACCTCACCACACCTCACGTTTTTTGTATCAAAATTGTTTTGATCTCGAACTATTTTAGCATAGCCTTCTTCTCGTACTTTTGTTTCAGTTGCATGCGAGGGTAGACAAATCACCACTCGCAGTAACCCATCTGCTTATAAGTATATAGATAACAGTGATATTGGGATCACACGACGGTTCGTATAACCCGTATGGTTTTGTGTGATCGACACACGAAGAGATCAGTGGACTGATAGGCGTATTATTGTACTCAATAAGCTAAGAAATAATACCATACCTCATCGATTACGGATAGATGATATCTATCGTAATAGGGTCTTCAAAGTATGGCGTAGTTCTGGTGTAGTAACACTAGAAGTACTGCCATTAGGACTACTCGATTAGGTAGCATAGTTTCAAAGTTAAATACGTAAGTGAGGTTTATCATCGCTATAAATCAGTAATTAAGTCCAGTCCCCCTTTTGATCATTAAAAGACATATGTCTCGCTAAGACGTCTTTGGTCGTAAGAGTCAGAGTAGCTAGTACTCTTAGGCATTAGTGCCGCGTGAATCCCTTGGAGTCGTTATTCCCCTGAACCAGGACTAGAAGCTTGCGACCTTGTTAAGATACTTAGAGGTAATTATCACTAAGTGAGGGAGGACTAGAGAACCTTTAAGTTAATATCCGTTTAGTTTAATAGAATACGAGACTCTACGAGTCTATGAGTCTTCCTCTGACTAAGGAGTAAGGTTATCTCTGCTACACTTGGTAGCATTTGTAGTTATTCTACACCTAATTTTATATTGAATAATCCTCCGCAAGAATGGAAATAAAGATCAACCTCTCCGAGGTCCAACAACTAGTGCTGGAGAACCCCAGAGCGCTAGTCGGCAACAAACAGGTGGATTTAATCCTCGCACAAGATCCTGACGTGATTCGTACACGTCTTGAAGCTTTCATGCAGTTTCAGTCCACCTTAATTGGGCACGTACACGACCATCTGGCATCAGCTATGCCTACTTGGTATGTCCCGATACCAGAAGAAGTGCCTAGGGCTCGACAACTCGTCTTGAGTGTAAAGAAATTTGAGGGAAAAGAGGGGGAGAATCTTCTTTTGTGGATTAAGAAAGTGAATATGGACATGAACTCAGCTATTCTCCGATTGGAGCAACAGCGATTTGGGCTAGATATCTCAAAGTTTGGTGACCGAGCCAAATAATGGGCTCTCATCTGTAGTACGTATGTGGACGAGGCTTTTCCTACATGGGATTTGCTGAAGAAACAAATATCCCGAGTGTTTGCTTCGCCCAATCAGACATATTGTGTGTGTCCTCGCTTTCTATCTACCCGCTAGGGCAGGAAAGAACTATCGGACTATGTCCAGGAGCTGATAACTTTAATCGCTGCCATGCATCTTAATCCCTTGCCAGAAATGGTTCTGGTTACCATCTTCATGGAGGGTCTTCGTACTGTCGTGGCTCGAACGGAAGTATTCCGGGTGCAACCCACCTCCTAGAGGCGGCTGTATATGTCGCGTTAAACGCTGAGTTTGACTATGAGGCCACCCGCTTTGGTACTCATGGGTATAACCCGAACCCGGCGAACCCATTGAGTTCATCAATATGCCGGAGACTATGGACCTTTGTTTCGCCGAGACGGACGAAGAAGCAGATCTTCGAGCTGTAGAACAACATCATAATGTTCGACGATGTTTCACGTGCGGAAGCGCAAAGCATTTGCGCCCCAATTGTCCTTCACTTAAGGTACGCCAGGCTTCTTCAAGCCAAACTCCCGTCGCCAGCCAGAATTCTGGTATGCCACGGGAAAACGTCGACTCCCAGTAGGCGCAGGGCGCCCTGCTGGAGAAGAACTAGGTTCTGTGGAGCCTCTTGGATGTAGTGGTGAGCAGATCTTAGCCTCAAAGAGTTCCTTAAATGCTAACACGGGACGGGAATACAAGACAGGATTGTTGGTCGCGAAAGCGAATGATAAGGGCTTTAACAAACCCTGGTCGATTTCGATCTACTCGTGGCGTCCGGTAACTAAGTCAGACGATGTTCCCTCGAAGGGAATCTGCGGTATGCTGAGGTGCTTCAGACGCAAAAAGGTGATACGATCACTGTTCGCTTAGCGACAAGGACTCTAGTCACCGCACCCAAAGTTCCTGTAAACTTGGGTGTGACGTTTTTCGATTTTGACAGCATCGAACGCTGTTTAGTCTTTGATTTGGACTCGAGGTATGATCGCATTCTTGGGATGGCCTGGATTGAGCTTCAAGAGCCGTGAATCGATTGGAGATTATAAACTTAGGCGCAACGCGCACTGCTCCTAGCGAATTCACGAACCCACCTCCGCTAGGAATCAGAAGCGCTATTGGCGCAAGCCACTGCATGAGAATGTCAATGCGCTGGACATCGCAATTTAGAACTTGTTGATTCTGACGATGTCAAAGACACGAGTATCGAGCAAGGTATGTTACTCGAAAGTGAAATGGCGCGTACTCCATTGAGTGATATTCGTTGTGATAACGACTCACTAAATACTAAAAGCATTGTTGACCAAGGGTCAAGTCATCGAGGGGAATACTAATCAGATGGGAGTGGAGTGGTACGTATGTACCCACTGAGTAACGTTAGCTGTGGTAGCGACACGCTGAACGTCAATTTTGATTTTTTGGTGAAATACCAAGGCATCCCGAGCTCGGCTTAACGAATGCGCGTGATGTGGCACGTAATACACGCGATGGCATGTTCGATTCAAGTGACTCGTCATCGGATGTCGGTGATGATATCGGCTCTATTCTAGAGCAACTTAACACTGATAAAGATATCAATATTGAAGGGGTGATGTTATCCACACACCCACTTTTTGCTACCCCCACACCCCCTAACACCCCCTAACCTGGTATTTCATAAATTACTCATCGGTGATTGGCTGGGGTTGGCTAAGGGGGTGTGCAGATAAAAAAAAGTGGGTGTGTGGATAACTAGGACGTATTGAAGATACGGACATCTTGACCTCTTCGAGGTGTTCCTACTCCACTCCAATGGCTACTGTGAATCACAAAGTGCGTGCCATGTCACGTAGTGATAATGACGTTCATCCGTATGTACTCGTCAATGGAATGACTGATATCTCTGATGGTGAGATTAATCTTGAGGCTATACTTTCGTTGGGTGCTTTGCTAGAACTTGACGAGCTGTCTGTAGACGAGTTCAGTTAATCATTAAATAATGGTGAGTTTTCAAAGGTGGTGGTCATTCGAACCGATATCATTGAGGTACACTCATCTTACCTTCTGGACGAGACTGTTGTAGAGGACACAAAAGTGGAGCTCAGTGCGCGTAGTTGATCATCTATAGGGAAGAATCCTCGCATCCTTTTTATCCTTTGGTCAAGGGGTTTCAAGATTTTTTGTGTCATGACCCACGGTTTGTTTTACCTCCAGATAGGTGTGCCCGTCATGATATTTAATTGGTCCCTGGGACCAAATATTGTGTTCCACAACAGTGGCCCTTGCTAAAGGAGAAGTGTGATGTCATTGATGACTTCTTTCGTGCCAAGCATGAGGCGGAGATGGTACGCGAGAGTAAGTCTCCACATTCGACACCGACATTTTGAGTCAAAAGCCGAAGGGGAAGTGGCGTATTGTCCATGCTTACAAGCTCTCGTAGCTTGGAGGCAAACTTCGCAACATCACCGCGCACACATCTTCCTCACTTGGACCGCAGCTTGCATTGTTCATCTTCATGACGATATCTTCTAGCTCCGTCACATGACCACTGATGCTCGATGCAGTGTACTTGAACGCCGCGAACTTTTCCTTGAGCCAGAGCCTATTCGCCATGTCTTGCGTTGCATGAAACTTCGCTAACCTTCCCCACGCATCCCTTGCATTTGCTGCATTGATGACGTGCATCAGTTGTCCGTCGCTGAGATTCAGCTGGATGCTTGGGTCGGGATAGAGTGTAAGGGTCGATCTTGTTCGTCTTGTACCGGCTCATGTTGCGCTTGCATTCGTGGTGTCTGTAACACTTCATCTGACGCAGGCGCCTCCACGACATCTTCAATAACGTCGAGATGAAGACGGACGTTGTCTGTGACGTATGTACAGCGGCGAAGAGAATTCTCAAGTATTTGAAGACGACTCAAGACATGAGCATCGTGTTTAGCGGCTTCAACAAGGGAGAGCTTCTCGGATTTGCGGATGCCAACTGGGCCGGCGACCTCGATACACGGCGATCGACAACAGGATACGTTTTCTTCCTGAACGGGAGCGCGATATCGTGGTATTTGTAACACCTAGTACGGTCACTATACCGGCACATACACGTTCCCGACAGGACGTTGTTCGAAACAACATGGTTGGTTGTACTATGCATGTTGCACTCGACCTAGTCGATGCATGTTAACAATTGCTCATGCGAGCGAGTGATATTCCGCTTACAGAAGTGAGCACTCCGATTGGTATGCTATGGGAAGGGCTGGTTATGTCCCAAGGACTGTCCAACGCGCCGGCTACGTCTAATCGTTTGGTGACGCAACTTTTCTGTCCCCGTCGGGATTATGTACATACATACTTTGATGACATTTTTGTCTATAGTCGTGCCGAACAGGGTCGGTCAGATGTTGACAATCACATCGTACATCTGCTGGCAGTACTTAAGTGCATGCGTCAAATAAATTGTATGCCAATGCGTCTAAATGCAGAGAAGGTTTCTTTTTAGGATGTTTCATCGCAAAGCTCGGCCTTAGAGCGGCCCCGCTAAGGTAAACGCTATAGTTGACTGGCCGATTCTTAACAATTAAAAGGACCTGCGTAATTGGCTCGGCGTTGCCAATTACTTACACAAATACAGCGAAAATTACGCTGATGAGGCTCGGCCATTAACAGATCTCCTTAAGAAGGACACAGATTGGCGCTGGGACAACAACCATGCTGAAGCATTTCGGGCAATAAAGGAGAGTATCCTCCATACTCCCATTTTGGCGTTGCCAAATTCCGAGTACCGTTTTAGTGTCGTCTGCGAAGCATCCGACTTTGATATAGGCAGCGCCTTATTGCAAACAGATGCTGAAGGACGTGAGCGAGCTATCGCAATTGAATCTCGTCAGCTGAAAGCTGCTGATAAAGGACTACCCGTTCATGATAAAGCTTTACTTGCTATGAAGTATACTCTCGTCAAATTTAGATTCAACTGCTTGGCTCAAGCCATCCGTCGTCGACACGGATCATGCGTCGTTACGCAAGGCTACACAGTCGCCTCACCTCTCCTAGAGAATGGCTCACTGGATTTTCTTCTTTGCTGAATATAACTTTGAGGTGAAGTAAACGCCGGACAAACAGAATGTGTTAGCGGATACCCTCTCTCGCCGACCCTACTATGAGATTGCTCATATGACGACTTTTTCGTCTCCTATTGAGGATATAATCTGCAAGGCATATTCCCGAGATCCTCAATGTGTGGCATAGATTCATTCTCTTGGAAGTGACGAGTATGAAGACTCCGACAGTTCTTTGCCTGCACGGTAACGTGCCAGCCTACATCGATATTCCATCGATAATGGTATCTTGTGCTATCGCACGGATGTAACGGATACTACTCGTGTCGTCTTACGTCACGATGAGAATTTAAATTATCAAATCCGCTTTGAGGTGCATGATACTACTCTCAGTGGGCACTTGAGCCGGGAAAAGACTTACAGCTCTGTGAGTCAAACAAAAATAAAAAAGCGTTTTATTTAATATTTTTATCCCAATGATTATTAAATTTAAATAATCTATACACTACACTATTAATACTGGTGGCCCAAAACTCTACAAATGAGTGAGCATATACGTGCGCACACGTGAAAAGTGCCAACGGGTCAACCCTCGGCACATTCGGCTGCGCCGCTTGCTAAACTACCTGTACCTATTGGGTTCTGGGAGTCCATATGTATAAACTTTGTGGTTAGTCTTCCTAAAGACAGTGACGACAATAACAGGATTGTGGTCTTTGTTGACTGTTTGAGCATGATAGTAGTTCACTTAGCGGCTGTGAAGGACTTCATGGATGGTGGAGGTACAGATAAGCTGTTTATCGATCGTGTGTTTGTCAGCAGGGGTTGACAATGACGATCATATAGGATCGAGATCCTCGCTTCATTGGCAATTTTGGACGTCCATATTCAAGGTGCTTGGCACACAATTGAATATGTCTACCACGGACCATTCGCAGAACGATGGTCAAAATGAGCGAATTAATCGCTTCATCGGTGTAGTTCTTCGCAGTGTTTTTGCAACACCGCCTAAGACTTGGAGCTCGATGCTCCCTGTCGTTGATTTTCGTTGAGCAACGCCTTTCATTACTCTACCGGATTTTACTCCATTCTAATTGAATAGACTCGCACACCCACGCGTTCCGCTCACCCTACCACTGCGTGGTTCTGGGTTAGAAGGGTTTCCGACAAGCTTGCTGGTATTATCCATACCACTATGCAGCAACAGGTGATCGAGTTTATCGCGACGAGCCTTAATGTCTTACGCCACGTACGTGATGCAATGGCTTATAGACAAGATAAACAAAAATAACAAGCTAACTCTAAAGGCAGATGATGTAATGATTATTATAAAGTTGGAGATCAAGTCTAACTAAACGCTAAAAGCCTACCTACGAGTGCAGTGTCTGCCGTCTTCAAGACAAAATTGGGCCCGCGCTTTATTAGGCCATTCACGTTCATCGGTAAGAAAGCCTTGCCTATATGGTAAATCCTTCGCGCAAGCTCGCACACACCCAGTGTTTTACGTTGGCTTGCTAAATCCATATCATAATCTCTTTCTAGTGAACAGGGAGGCGCATGCGCCTGGGGGGAGGTCGTTCCGCCGGATAGATGGATCTTTGTCGAGAAATCCACCTGACCATACTATTGAGGCAGGTTAAACTCCACCTTTCGAAGTCGTTTGTCGGCTGAGTTGATTAAGTAGAAGTGGTTCATCTGCTCACGATATCGAGCCACCCCGGTCGACGACTGCTCATGAGCGCATTACATCGATGATCTCCGCAGTTGTTTCCTCTCAATGTCAGACTGATCCCATGCACTCTGCATGCAAGCGAGAGACCCGCGGAGCACTTTACATCAAAAACTAACTTTTCATGGACCTGCACCCATACACCGGCCTCCGCCGGCGCTGCACGACAACCAAGAGAAATTACAGTTCCACGTGGAGCAGCTTCTGAAGCAGCGTCATCACATAGATTAATTCCAGTATATGGTGAAGTAGAGTGGATATTCTGAGTCTGAGAACTCATGGAAGTTTGAGGTGCCTCTTCGGCAAGATTACCCGTACGCCGTTGACGTCTTGATCGTCGATTGAGGGTTAGTATGCTGCCCAATGCGCTTCCCACCAATAGGTGCGGGGATGTAAGGGTCTCTAACCACAGTTGAGAGTTTCGCGACTAAATGTACAGTCGAAACAGTGGAGATTTGACCAGAAATTGGTTTCTTATATCGGGTGCGATACATTGATCGCAGTTGGCGTTTGGCCTTCAATTCAGCGAGATCATATCGCATTTTGCGCTCCATACGAACGTCGGCCTTTGAGGCACTAGCGCGAAGTCATTTTATGATGAGCAAGCGATGTGCTTGATGATCCCAATGAATGAAGGTGGTTTCGTTTTCTGCCTCACTATCGTCAGGGTGCAATAGATCCAAAATTGTTCTCTGCGTGGGTACAGCCGGATCGCGTGCTTGTTCCGCCAACTTGTCCTGGTATTCGTAAATAGTCGTCATTTCTGGCGTTATGTTCTTCTCCTTAAGAGCATCCCGTTCGGCAATGTAGACGGACAACGTAGCCTCGGATCCTGTGGGCCAACTGGTTATTGACTGTCCTAACTTCCGTAGGAGTTCACCAGCGCCCAATGGCTTGAAGATGTAATCAGTGTGAGCCTCAGCCACCGCTAAATTTCGTTCGCACCGACATACAGCTGTTGTTGCTCATCGAGTCTATTGGTGATGATTCTCTCCTTAAGGGTAGCCGATGAACGAATAACTATCAATGCATAAGCTATGCTTCGGTCAGAAAACGATTCGGCGCTATGCGCGAGGATTCTAGCAACACTACAGTGCTATGTTTGGATTCTTCACCCTCTGGTGCGACTATGTCGCTGTTGTAGTCAACACTGTTCTCCTCTCTCAGGGTGTTTCCCGAATATTTAAATGAATGAAAAGACGTTGACAGGAGGGTGTAACAGGTCATACAAACGGTTGTATAACCCGTATAGTTTTGTGTGATCCACACACGAAGAGATCAGTGGACTGATAGGCGTATTATTGTACTCAATAAGCTAAGAAATAATACCATACCTCATCGATTACGGATAGATGATATCTATCGTAATAGGGTCTTCAAAGTATGGCGTAGTTCTGGTGTAGTAACACTAGAAGTACTGCCATTAGGACTACTCGATTAGGTAGCATAGTTTCAAGGTTAAATACGTAAGTGAGGTTTATCATCGCTATAAATCAGTAATTAAGTCCAGTCCCCCTTTTGATCATTAAAAGACATATGTCTCGCTAAGACGTCTTTGGTCGTAGGAGAACGACGCCAATACCCGCAGTAGCAGTAACAAAAGCAACAGGAAAAACATAAATAACTTACAATCACAACAACAGCAACAGCAGCAGCAGCAACAACGACACCAGCAACTAAACAGCAGCAACTAAAACAACAAAATCAACAATAACAATAATAAAAAAATGAAATTAGAAAACAATAACATCATTAACAACAAAATATAAGATATGAAGACGCGTTCACGTCATCTGTATGCGTCCGCAACTAGTGAGTGCGAGCGCAGCACGACCGCGATAGAACTACCTACGGGGCCCCCTACAGAGCGGTGGTTGAGTACGGCAGTTTTAAATTAGCAATGATAAAAGACTAAAGATGAAGGCTTTTGTGTGTGCAACTTCAGCTTGAGTATACTACGAGTAGGGTATTTTTTGTTTTCTAATTATCAGGGGCATTTTCGATTTTTGTGTTTGAACAAAGCATTTTTATTTCCGGTTGTTATTGCTATTATTGTCGAAGTAACGCTAGATTGGATATTACGAGCCAGTAGCAATTCAGATGTTACGAGCCAGTAGAAAGTCAGCTGTTCAAACAAGTAGAACAACAGTTGATATGAGCCAGTATAGAATCTGGTAAGCAATAGACTTAGAGATATCAATTTTGTTTGCGAACTAAGGACCTCGTTTAATTAACTTTGCAATATACCATAGGAAAGAACAATCTTCTTCAGCTTCAACTACGGCTTTAGTTTTCGTTTTTCTCATCAAAGCGTACACTATCGCTTCAAATCTGTGGCATTTGTGCTTTAGTAGCAAGAAAGATGTGAACAAGGTATGTATATTGAGAACAATCAGTATGGAATCAGTGCGCTCATAGCGGAATCCTCAAGAGTCCATCGATCTTAAACAGGATACGTCTACTTTTCGATGGTGTAATTTGTAAAGAAGGATTTCACGGCGTCGTGCTATTCCATTGAATAAGCTGTTCGTCCCGTTGGGCGTCATTTATCCATCCCGTGAGGTGAAAGTCGACACTACAGTTTTGGAGTACAAAGTTATAAATTGCTACTCATTTTCTTGGACCTCATCAAAGGGCAATTAAGAGCAAGTGAGATACAGCTTTTTACACACCAGCTGTCTTTTGTCGAATATTCTTAAGTTCAGCGTTAATGCAAGAAAACTTTCCGACATTAGCGTGACTCACCTTGCTTGTAGAATGTAAGAAAATATGAGAGATCTAGCAAGGCCCTCATTACCAAGGTGTGTTTATTTGTTGCTACACGAAAAATAAGGCACCGCAATCTTATAAGATGGTCATCTGGAATATCGCAATTTCGCCTAACTTCTGTCTACTAACACATGATGATTGTCTTCTTCAAATTATAGCGACAATATTCGGATACATAGACCCGTCGACAATTTACGAAGCGTAACAAACATAGATCACAGTCAAGTGGTAAGAAGAAAATTAGTAGCTAAACACCTACGCATACCTTAGCACCATCTATTTTTATAAATGAAGTGCATACGTATGCGCCACGATACGATATAAATACAGATAGTTCTGTGCATTGATCTTGCGGCGGTTCTTCGTGATGTAAACCAGCTATTACACTCGCCCCTCTCTATAAGAGACAACTTTGTGTCCAATGTTTGCAGCGTATCTTATAAGAAGTCTCTTGTAGAGAACATAAAGAAAGAAGTTACATGATTGCGAGCCCGGTGGTTGAAGCTATTAGTGAGTGTGCGCAAGGTTGAATGCCGAGCTTTTAAATCGTACTTACCGGTGGTCTTTGTGTGTCTGTAAATAACGCGGTTAGGTGTACCTTACACGTTCTAAGTGCGATCAAGCATGTACCCTTCTCATAGGTATACATGTATATTCAAAGTCACCCTTTGGCTAGATCACCATTGTGGAGAACGCACGTGATTGGCTTAAAATCGACCAAAGGTGAATATGATCACATAAGCAATCGCTGGACGCTCGTCAGCAAAGGCTGTCGCGTTGCATGAATACTTCTGGGCTAATTTTGACATTAACAGCAACATACTCCTTCTTCAGTTACTGCTGCTGTTGAATAGTGTTTTGCAACTTGATTCAGTTCTATGAACCGAATTACTTATATTAAAGAGCGAGCTCTAGAGCTTGCTCCTCTATCCTATTATAACGACTCAACAAATGCATATTGTATATACATTTAAGTAAGGCTACAGAACATGTCCCTATATGTAATAATATGTAACGTTTGTTTACTATATGAAATCTCTCATGTCGAGCTGTTTCGCTCTAGCGTGCCAGTTCTTGCGAATGACTGATGACATTATACCCACATCTGACTGAACGATACGTGTGTCTCTAAATTAGTATACGAAGTACGAAGCAAAATCAGAAAGCACTGTAATGCTTCTTTTCCACTGACAGGCGCTTGATCTTAGTCGCTTTCGACTTCCTCGGGCTCCGCTACTACTTCAATAAGAGCATCTTGTTCTTCGAGATTCTGCTTGTGGTCCTCGATCTCGACATAATCCTACACTTTAACGCCTACTTCTATATTCTAATCATATCAGCCAGATCGCAGCAGTATTGTTGAAAGGCGAGGCTGGCCTTTCGATTATCATTTATGCACGCAAATCCGCAACCTGTGGCGCTTCGATGACCTCACTCTTGATCCAGAACTTCAGATGAATACCCCATCAATACTGTTCCAGCTCTTAGCTGCAAACTCAATGGCTTCTGGGACAATAAGTCTGCGTTTCATGTTTGCTTCAATCAGATCGATGCGCCACCGCATATGAAGTTTCATGTAACAAGCTTTTAACGATCGGATGATATTTATTACCATATATGTAGGTGCGCATATATAAATCATGATATTAATACGTGATTGCATCGAGCGGCTGGATGGTGGAAGTCATGTTAGGCGGGAAAAGATCACAGTGACGTTGTTGAGTTCTCGTCGGACTTTTTGACTGGAAGCGTTATCAAGAAGAAGAAGTTATTTGCGGCCATGCATTAGAAGATCGAATTAATGCAGCCACTTATTAAAGATAATTTCGGTCATCCAGGCGTTTGAGTTTGCAGCGTATAAGATGCCACGCTTCTCAATCTGTACACCATTAAAGTACCTTGGTTTGTTAAACTTTCCGATGATCACGGGCTCCAGATTTTTAGAACCACTTGCGCTTCAGCACAGAGAACTGTCATCCGTGACTTTACGCCCTTCTCTCCATTATTCGAACCGTGGAGAGGATTTTGTTTGGTGGCAAGTCGTAAATAATTTAGTCTTGTCAAGGATAAACACATCAATCGAAAATACTACTTAATCGAAGATCGTATCCCAGACTTTGCTGCTTGTACGTCCTTTGTACATAAGCTCTCGCTCTAGTCGGTCAATACGCAGCTTTTGATGTTGTTCCGCTTCTTGAAACTCTAAATCCATCGTTTGGAAAGCTTGAGATCGTGATCGTCAATATCGTGGCTCACTCGCAATCGGTCTGCTTTCTCCAGGAATCGCCAGGACCAGATCTTCGGATAGCCCGTCACTCTTGTGCTCGTTAATTAATGCCAGCAGCTCCTACTCAAACTCAGGAGTCTTCAAACGTACTTTCTCATTCACGTTAACTTTGAGCCCTCAAAGTCAGTTTTCTTCATGGCCATGAGCCGATGCAGACCTCGAACGTGACCTAAGGGAATGACGTTAAGCATGTCATAATAGGCGGGCTTATGACGCACTGTTTACTGATGAAGTCATGACGACAAAAACTGAAGACATAATTGATTAACGTCGTAAGGAAATAGATAGGGAGACATAAAATGTAGTTTTTATAGCTACTCCACTACGCCACTGATCCAACACGTCCACCCAGAAAATCTTACCTCTTGTCATATCAAGCCCGCAAAACCAATGAGTTCAACTAAGCGAGTATATCCCTCACTAGAGCAGAAGTACAAAGTCTTTCAACACTGTAAAGAATGCCCAAATAATTCTTTAATGAGTGCAGACGTATATAAGAATTCAGTTCTAGGACTATGACGTTGCTGATTCGGCTTAAGGTTCTGGCAAATCTTCGGCTAGAACAACTGTCACGTCATATGCCACGTGTTTCTTTTAAGCAGTAGAAGTAGGGGTAGTGAGTCATATCAAGAGGGTTCCCACTAAAGTGGGCTAATAGTTTTTGTGTCTTATATCTTACTTGCTTATAAAGAGAACAGTATACAAATTCCTATACAGTTTGAAATGTTCGGCGATACTTCGACTCTTATATAGAGGATGTCTCTTATAAAGAGTCTCTTATAGAGAGGGATGAGTGTATAGGGTTGTTCAGCAAAAATTGATCGACTTCGTGACCCACTCACTTAACCATTTACAATTGTACTCAGCATAAGAAGTAAACATGCACTCGTTTAGCTGCAAAGTTTCGCTGTTGTACGCTTGCTATGTGCACGGGATCATGAAACTATATGCCTTTTTCGCGTCCAGCGCTGATGGCACCAGACGCCTATAACTCTTCGAAAACAGTAGCTATATCGCACGATTGTTGACTTAACAACTTTATCGCCGACTGTATCTGACCATTTGTTATGGTTTTTTGCGGGTGTTCCAAAAACTATTTTCTGTAAGACGTGAAACAGGGGTGTTTTAACAGCGGATTTAAATTAAGAGATCCTAAAAAAGAAGTAACTTGCCTAAAATAAAAGTGGATGGCCTAATAAATACTTAAAAACAAGTGGATATCCTGATAATAAATGTATACAGCTCATAAATGTATTTTGTTCAGATAGAAATGAAATGGGTAAGTAGAAGTTCGATAAAAATGATTTTAAGAAAATTTCCACCAAAGCCGAACAAAGCAAACCCGTAAAATCGTGAAGACTTTCAGCTCGCAACACGTGTATCGTAGGCATCCTGTACTTTTCGATTTTATACGTGGATTCAATAAGGAGGGTTCCTGTATGCCAGCTTTTCCTCGCCATGTTAGATTTGTCATTGGCTCAGGCTGGAAGAAAATGTACGTGGCATGGTTGTGTTCGTTGAGTTTGACGGTTGGCTAGTGGTTCTAAAATTTATCTAGTCAGATTTCCTCATTGCGCCTAATTAGTGCTGCCGTTCATTTTCTCTTTGTAAATGATGTTGTCCACTTCCATCCGAATCGTTGGTCTTTTTTTAAATGGGGCGCTAAAATTTAAGTCCCAGTTGCACCGACATCGTCAGGATTTACGTTTGATCCATAAAGGCCATCGTTCTATGAACCCGTCGATCGCAACGTAATGCCCCCATAGTCGTCGCGTGCGGCATGAATACGAATTTCTTGGAAACCATAGGCAGTGTGCATTGTTCGATATCGCTCGTCTTTAAAAGGATCGATAACACGCAAGGTTTGTCCACTCCTTTGTCGGCCTTTGTCTAAGGAGACATTTATTTCTCAAACAGCAGGATGCTATTTTCTCCTTCCTGCCCACAAAACATCTATAACTTCCTGAAACAAGGCGGATTATTCCACTTTTTCGGCCTTTGCAAGGCAAACGAAACCTTCTTCGCATGCTCGAAACGAAGCCAAATCGGATTATGACTGGGTAACCGCGTATTAATACAATAGAATATTACTGTAAAGTGTGACCTTTTCCTGGTATAAGTAATTATTTGATATTGCTAGACAAATGTACTTTTGCATACGTGTGGGCAACTTCTTCTGCCACCTAGCACTGTTATAGGTTTCTGCTGGAAGGGGTAGTGGGCGACCAACTAGAGTCACTCATTTCGGCCTTTATAAGGAATGAGTTTAGCGGCAGGAAATGTGGGTAAACTGATTAAGCTATAAAGATTTACTGCGGAGATGTTGTTGTTGTGTAAATAGAATTGTATCAAGAGATAATGTTCTGTTAGGCCATCTGTATGTTTGTGGGATATTCACTTGTTTTTAGGCTGTCACTTCTTTCCTGGGCGAGTCACTTGTTTTTGTAGGGTTTCCCCATATTCTAATACTGCGTTACCAAGCGTATACTGAAGGAACTCTGTACCGAGTGGGCGGTCTGAGTGTGCAATGTTCGACGGAGAATAGCAAAATTAGCCCGTATCGTCACTAGTGTAAAATTTCGAGTCACCATTTTGAAAGTCGTAATAATGCCGGCCTTTTTCTTTTGATATCGGCGATATTCGTGCTTCTCAATGGGCCAATCAAGAGAGATCAGGAATCTCGTGCAATGTTGAAGCATTATTCGACAGAGAAAATATATGTGTACGACAATTCTGCGACGCTGGTGTCAATCGAGACCGACCAGTTCAATTTAGACTATTCCTATTTTCAATGTAGCACTTGAGCTGTATCAACAACATGAAATCCTTTATCACTACACTACATCTTTTTGCTTGGCACAAAGATTTCTTGTGCGATCAAAAGCACCTATATCGTCGCTCTGGATCTCCGTTAGCGTGCCTCGATTAAAAGTTGTAGCTCAGACAGTAGACTGAGCAAGGGTGTGATACTTGTCTAAATTACTAAACACAGATCTGTATTTAAAGTGTCATTGGCACGATACATTACATTATGGAAAGCAGTCAAATTGGCTTGGTGAAAAGGTTTATCGCTTGGATTCTTGTAGACATGGCCAATTATGCAGAGAAAACGCAACGGACGACAGAGCTAGAAACTAGTTGAGCCCTTATAGACCCGCCAGCATTAACACAATCCTGATGCTTCAGACTTCCGTCTGTCATATGCATCTCATTGGGGCGCTTCTGGTTTTGTAAAGTGCCGATAATTGTACCACTGGAAACCCGCTGGCATCCCCGTACTTGCAATTAAACGCTGTAACTTTCGAGATATATGACCTCTCCCGGAAGAACCGCACATGTGATTCAGCGATCTTCATTGAGATACTTAACGGATCTCTAATGGATAGGAGCGCGCATGTACCTTGCGCAAAGGCTATGCATTTAATTGCTTCAACAGCAACTTTTATCGTAGCCCGTCTTCATCTCGTCTATCTTCTCTCCTAATTTTGCGGAGCTAAAAATCGTATGGGTGAGTGCGGTCTACCTGAAGCACGTCCTGTCGAATGGCTCTGCAGCATTCTTGGAATAGCCGCGACGTTTTTTTGTAAATATAACTGATGACTATATGCGTCAACATCTGCAAATGTATACTACCACAGTATTTGATGCAAATAGTACAATATGGATTCGTGATATTGCACTGGGTACTCATCCATCGCTCACCCGTGACAAGTTATGCTGAAGAGAAGAGTAGCTATCAAACATCATAGTTAAAACGGTTCTATCGGAGCTAGCATTTTTGACATTCACGATCTGTGCGACTCTCCCTATCGATAACAAAGAGAATGTGACTGATGGCGTTGCCTGAGGGATGCAATTCATGCGTAGTTGATGAGTACGTTTAGTCTAGCTTCATTTCATATCTCCTGGCCAGCAAGATTGCAGAAATAAAAATAATGAATTTAAAAACGATCGACAAGGTTTAAACGCTTCACAAGATCATATATAGTACTTCCTCCGTTTCAACTTGTTTGTCCCTTTCCAGGAAAAAGACAAAAAAAACATTTTTAGAGCCTGATTGGCGAGTGCACCTCAAAAAAAGCTTATTCTGCGCTCTTTCAGCTAGTGTTAGTCGCGTACTTTTCCAGTTGCCCAAGCCAAAACTTTTGCCCTTGAAAACCCATCATTTATGAAAGTTCTGACGCCGAGGTCGATTGCGATGCGTTAAAGTCCCCGATCGTCAAGTGTGAGGGCTTAAACAACAGATTAAAAAAGGCGAATACCGATATTTGTGCCCGGATTTCTAAATCACCTGTAATAGATCGTTTTTGTGTCTTAAGATAGACGCATCTTTTACCTTAAATTACACTAATATGCCTCTATAACAACATTGTATTAATAATCTGATATTATCATTAGGGAATCACTCGATCGCCGCTACCTTCTTGTTCCGTCGCCTGCGAATTTACCCAATTATACTATAATTACCCAAAATGGTACCCAATTGGAAATACTAGTTAGTTGTTCGCCAAAACATACACTATATTTGCTGAAATCAGTTTTTATATTTATTCATCGTTTTATAATTTTGTTCTATCGCTTCTTGTTTGAAACCAAAAGTGAAATTCTCAACGAAGAAGCCGTAAAAGGTGCGTGAGCAGGTGGAGACGGAGACTTATGATGGAACCCAAGCGCGAAATTATAACAAAACCAGCACATACACGAATATATCCACTAAGCGATATAGAAGTGCAAGTTTGCCAACATGGCCGAATATGCTGCGCTTCGTAAGAATAAAGGTACGAAAATGAAGTCAACTACAAGGATGAGGGTCAAGAGGAAAAGAGAAACCTTCGTCCATGCTCTCCATCAGACGCCTCTAGTTTTTAAGGTGAGTAGAAGCTTCTATTCATGTATTTGGTAAAATATTCTTTGCTCGGTTACTGACATCTTGATTCTACAGAAAAAGATAATATGCACGACGACAGCCTTACCCGCGTAAACAATACATAGCCCTGTCTTCATGATGACTCCCGAATAGCATCGACGACGGTAGTGAATCGTTTGCTACTAGCGACGTAAATGAAAATCCTGGTATGTAACGCGTTCAGCGACTAGGGCAACCAAATATACTTATCAGTGACATATGCTTTTATACAGTCTATTGGGATTGAATTATGGCACTGCAACAACGGTAAATGAACCAGAAAGTATCTAATCACGCGGCTGGACATCAGGGTCGACGAACCAACTCCCTTCTGGATCGACGCAGCGATTACTCTCATAGTTTGAGCATGTGGATCTGGCGATTGAGCCAATACTCGTTAATCGGCGTTGTCAATGTGTCTTTGCGCTGAACACAACGCGCAAACCTGATTTCTCAACTCGCAAGACACTAGCTGAGTCACGGCTAAGAATATAACAAGCACTAAAGAAACGAAATGTAAAATCTATAGAAAAAGACTACGCAGTCTCGGCTTGAGCGTACTAAAAAATAGAAGAAAACAATAAAACGATGAATAAATGTGAAAACTGATTTCGGCAAATTCATATGTGTTTTGAAGAGCAACAAACGAGTAATTCCAATTGCGTATTATTTTAGGTAATTGTAGTATATTTGGTAAAACTGCAGGCGGCGGAACAAAAAGGTAGCGGCGATCGAGTGATTCCCTATCATTAATATCAGTTTGAAGAACATCATACGATGGCTAGTATATATATATTTTTTGCCTTTATATACGTATTTTGACAAAACGGACAAACATTATGAAACAAAAAATCGCTCGATTTGGTCCAAAGACAATGAAACGGTTGGATTAGGAAAGAATACATCTTGCCCACTGGATCATAATTGTATAAATTATAATGTTGCCTTCAGTTGGACGAATATGTGCATGGCACGGTTTTGCTCGTTGATATTGACGATTGAAACAATTGGTTGATGTTCTTACTTTTTCGTGACGGTTTCTGTTGTGGTTAACTCATACCGCTATTCATGATTTTGTCGTTGTGAAAGTGATATCTATGCTCACACTGATATGTGGGACGTCTTTTCAAAGAGACGCTTGACATTATTGTATGAGTTGCACTGACATCGTGCAATTGTAGATGCGATCCACGACGCAGCATGTATAAAAGCTTATTAAGCAGAAGGTATTGCCTTTATGTCGCCGTATGAGATGCGGATGTATAGCGCTCTTGAACTCTACTAACATTGTACATGATCCACTTTTCGATATATAACAGGGGAATAAACACATTGAGTTGCCTAGTTTTTTGCTGACCTCATAAGATCAATGTTTTATTACTTGGTCACAGCTCGTTCACATCTTCCTAATGGAAAGTGGATAACTCACTTTGCCAACCTTTTTATGTAAATTGATAACTCGTGTTCATCTGCACAGTCGTGGGCAGATATCTTTGCGACCTCGAGACTATCATATGTTTTTGCTCGAATTTAAATTGCGGGGGGCTACTACAATCGCTCATTGCGGTTTTTTAAAGGAAAATTTTCCACAGCAGGAATATGGGCGCAAGAACGTTAATAAATTACAATTTTACTGCGGCATATATATTGTATGGCAGTTGTAGCAAGAGACCATGTTTTAGGCTATTCACTTGTTTTTTAGGCAATTTACTTGTGTTTCAGCACGTCACCCCCGTATTGCTTACACATCTTCAACCGTGATATTTATACGTTGGGCCCTATATCCGATAATGTTCTCGACTGACGGTCAAGTTAATGCCAAAATTTACGACCCAAAAAATTAAGGTTTTTCAAGCAATAGGTTTTGAATAAACTTCGACAATCCAGTATTTTACAGCTCGGCGGATACAATTTTAAGCTATTGACTGCTGTGAATAATCAATCTGTGGTGGAGTGGCGTTAGCTCATTTTTATAAGGCGATCATAACTCTCCGATGGCGCCCAGACGATCGACTAACGGAGGGGGTACTCCGATTTCGTGTAGATGTATTCCTTCCTCACCTTGTGTACTCGTCGGTAGGGCAAGCTGCACTATTCTCGGTGGACTCGTGTCGAGGAAAACTTGACCGTGTTTGGAATGGGGTTGGTGTGATCGTGCGGAAATCTTCACACGATCACGGGTATACTGGTAGGATGATAGAAAATAAGTCACCCAGACCTCAACGAGATCGCCTTGTCCAATATGTAGATACTTGGAACGTTTGACTTTCTAACCACTTGAGCCGTCTCGCAATCTTACACCTTTTCCTATACGTTGTAGCTGCGTCCTATTGCAGTCGGAATGTCCTAAAAACTCTTGCTCCCAGCCAATTATCTGGGGATATCACTTGGTTTCAGTATGTGAAACCTTTTTTGACGTCGGGAGGCCAAATATCCATCCCGGAAGAGAAGTTGACACGTGTACTTAGAAGCAAATAGAATTCAATATAATGTTAACCAACCAAAAGCTAAAACTACGATTATGCCTATCTGTATACCAGGATATGCTTCCACGTGTCCTCTATATTCCGTTGATCATATCGTCGTATATGTCGTCCACACTTTCTCACGCAGTCTCGATTGATCGGTGAACTAGATCGTGATCACCACTGATCGTCGATCACCATCCCTAATCACTATCACCCTGATCTTCGATCGCCCTTGAGATCGTGATCATCCTTCAGATCGTGATCACTACCGATTGTCGATCACACTTGGTCCTCAACCACCCTAATTGTCGATCGTCTTTCTGATCACGATCACTACCGGTCGTTGATCACCACTCCAGATCGCTATCACACTTGATCGCCGGTCGTATATGCAATGTTGATCACCTCATGTGTTCCGATCTTGGTATTCTGACAATCGATCTTGATATTGTGATATACGATCTTGGTATCGTGACAATCGATCTTGTTGTTTTGATATTCGATCTTGGTATAGCGCAGCTTAACAGCCAATCAATTCTTTACAACGATCCGTCGTAGTTTGGGTTTACTCAACCTAGCCATCACTTCAGACTTCCTCGATCCGCGTTACCACAAATCCATCGTTTATAACAAAAGAAGAAAAAGTGATGATACACTGGTCTAGATTGGGGCATATTATTTAGATCAATCTTATTGATAGATGGAAGCGGCGAATCTTGTTTAGCATACTGGAGGCACGTGTGAGCTTTATCCGGTAATTACAGCCGAATAAGACCCACAGTGTGCGATGGAATGTACCAAGTTGGTGTATTAGACTAAAAATCAAAACGGGATTTAAATTTATGGCCTTCGTAATGATTTGTAAGTATATATGATCCTCTAACGTGATCGTACTATAAATAAAGGTACTTTTCTGAGTGGAATAAGTGGATAGTTAGTATGACAGGGTCATCGTTTAAGTGGAATAAGGGGAACATACGTATCTATTAATGGTGTAGATCGAAGTGCAATCTGACTATCGAAGCACTTTGATCTCACAGATTTGCCGATTTAGTCAAACTGCTAGGATAGGTACATCGATTCCAAGATCTGGTGATATGGAGATCCGGAAAAGTGGTAATCTGACGATGCCAGCTCAAGGATCTAAATATTGAGAATTGTATATCTGGTTTGGCGTTTGAAGAACATAAACATGTGGAATCATAGGAGCTTAAATATTTGGGTTGGTAAATGCACATAAACTATACAGATCTATTTCGGTGGCAAATTTAACGTGTTTAGCTTTACGAAGTTGAAAAGTTTCGTCCAAGTGATGAGGTATGATAAAAATCTGTCTCAAGGTTTCCGTATACCTGGAGCGCACGTGTAAAGTTAGTCGTATTCTTTATTAACTGCGATTGGACTCATAAAAAAACGATGAGATTAGCAGCATTACATCATTTGAAAGACCAATTTAATGGTTACATGAAATAGTAGAAGAATGAATCAAGTGATATAAAGAATCTCAGAGACACATCATTACGATAATATCTCGGATCAGGAGTGGACCTTTGATTACATGCGATTTTGCGGCGAGAGTGCAGCGATCTTTGTAGTAAATCCTAACACAACTTAGGAGCATCGTGAAGAATCCTATACGACATTGAGGTCAATCTCAAAACTTAACAAGACAGACATATCACAAGGCCGCTAAGAAGAGCTCAATTCCGGTACACCTGACGGATATAAAAGGTGAGCGAAAATTCCAAGGATCTGCACACTTCTGAGTAGCTCCTTGAAAGCAGGTAAGTCTAGGTGCTATAACTGGGCCTTCTCCACATCAGCTGTTTTGCAAAGATGACTTCTCCACACCTTAACAATAGTTTATCCGAGCCGAAGGGTGAAGCTGTGCGCGAGGTGTAACGGGGTGAGCCTGTTACGCGTAATTAACCCTTGATACTTGCTAATTAGAATATTACTTTAAAGGTTGATAATGTTCGCGAATATTACCATAAGGGGTAATATTCAGAACACTCACCGATTGGCTGATATGGGTCACCATATCAGCCAGCTCTAGCGGTCCAATCAACGATGGACGCGCGCAATGAGTGGTGAGCAAGACTTTAGCATCCTTTTCTGTAAATAAATATAATTAAGTTAGGACTAAAACATAGGCTAATGATTAGGACTTAATTATATTTAGTACATTTTTACTTTTACCAACAATTAGACTGTCTCTAGTTGCTTACCTTCCTCTGCATGTTTGCACAGAGGTAGCGAGGCACCACTATCACTGCTGTCGGTGATAGTAGCTCCACACCGGTTGTCCAGTGTTGCTCCGGTGCCCCGTTACACCTGGTAGCACTTTTAGTCCGTCCAAGGACCACAAAACCCGTTCAACATGAACATGTTGGACGACGAAGGCGACGACACCTTTCACGGCAGCCGTGAAAGTTACTCCTTTTTGAGCGATGTCGACTGGAGTGCAGTCGAACGAATGAGTTCGACTGTTGGCGAAGAAGCTGTTTGGTCTCTGCTACCCTCAATGGATAGGGACCAACAGCATTCCATAATGGCCAAGTTCTTGCAGCGAGAACTTGACGCGTCGCGAGCTGAAGTGACCCTGCTGCATCAGCACAGTCACCAGAAGACTGAGCTCCTGAGACATCAACAGCCTCAGTCTGCTACTGCAGCGTCGACAAGTGAGTGTCGACGCGAGACTCAAAAGTTAGAAGTCTCCAAGTACCGGGGAGTCGAGGAAGACTCCCTGTTGAAATGTTTCCTCGAAGTGGAGGATGCCAATTAAGGCTCGCCACATCGACGATGAGGAAATACGAGTTGCATTTGCCAAATCGAATTTGTCAGGGCGTGCCAGAAATTGGGCCCTGAATCTTCAATTACAAGATCCAAACTTGTTTGGATCGTTGGCGGTCTTTACGACTCTGCTCAGCCAAACGTTTGAGCCGCCAAGAGCTGAGTTCAGGACTCTTTCAGACCTCCTGAAGATAAAACAAGGTAAGCATGACGTTCACGCTTACGTTCAGCAAGTTCGTTACCTTGCAAGTGGCATGGTAGCAAACCCTGTAAGTGAATTCGTGTTGATCAATATCGATATTCTTACAGAGCCTCGTTTATGGTCTTGTGAGGAACCACCTATTCCGTATCGAGTTGAAGTCGCTTGAGGAAGCGATCACAACTGCGGTGTAAGAGGACTTAAGTGTGAGACAGGCTCACACTATCTTGACCCCCTATCGTCCTTCAAGACGAGTAGAGGCGGGAGGTCCAGAACCAATGGACCTCTGCAGTGTTCAGAGCGAGAGACCTCGCTCTTCAATCAGTAAGCGATTGCAAAAGTGCAATCGCTGTCAGGACTTAGGACACTACGCCTACGAGTGTAGTGTTTCACACCCAGTGTCTCGTAACACTGAGCGAAGTGATCGACCGTCTGCCAAGAAAGGAAACGGACGCGGGTCCGACGCTGTTGCGAAGTCACAACAGCGTAGCGGACTGTACAAAAACGGTCGGGGTCAGTAGGGGCGGAGCGCCCTACTGATCCAGCTACCTCAATAGAATTTGCAAATCTATTGATGAAAGTCGCTCCAGACTCACAATCCTTGTGTGTCTCTGCAGTTGGTGACGAGTAGTACCTCATCACCTTGAATTTAGAAGTGACAAAAGATTTGTCACTTGGTGCCTTAGTTGAATGTGGGGCGTCAAGCAATTTTGTTCGTTGCCAGTCGCTAGAGGATCGTAGGCTCAAGTTCGTTGAGCCGTTACTCCTCCTACGAGGCTGACGGTGCGCCTCGGAAAAGGCGCATCTATAGCAGTGATGAAACGTGTAGTGGGATTTCACTACACGTTAGAATATTTGCAGTGCAATGATGATTTCATAGTACTTAATTTGGATGACAATTTTGATATCATCCTAGGGTTATCCTGGCTCAGAAGGTACGATCCAAGTATCAGCTGGCAGCATCGAACCGTGGAGATGCCTGCCACTTGTTCATCAGATGGCCATCTGATGAACGTCTTGGAGCGTCCACAAGCGTGTGGATGTACTGTGAGTGAGTGCGATGGCCTCACTTGCGGTACGGTCGTTAGTACGACCGCACAATATCGCAGTGTGACAACCAATCACACTGTGGAGGAAGCTGCCGGCGGCTTTGCGGATGCACAGGCAGAGCCGAAGCTCCACCACTCGAACAAGTCGAGTGGAACAGGACATGGGTGTGCACCTAGCGGGCGACATCAAGTAAGAATAAACCGGTTGCCCACACAGGGCAACACGATGATCCTAGATAGGAGAGGATCTAGCTGTGGTAGCGCAACCACAGCTAGAAGACTTCGAAGGGAAAGGCTCCCAGAAGCCTGTGTAAAAGAGTTCCCAGGAAGAAACCGGGACATTGAATGTCTTGGTTAATGACGGGTCAAGTGTAGACACTTATACACGTGATCTGATCGCGCCTCCGAAGTTGACTTCGGAGATCACTCAATTGACAACGCTAGAACCGAAACGGTTTTTGCGAGATCTGCGTAGTGGGAAGGTAAAGTAGATTTGTGTACTCGTCACGAAGGACGAGTACGGGACTGACATTCGGTCGGCAGTAGTATTCGCAGAGAACGAACGGGTTCTCAGCAGATCATCGATAGACGAAAGTGTCCTCGATGAGAAGACTCGGATTAAGGGATACACGTCTCAATCTTGGGAGTCGCTTCAGGCAAACCCTTTAATATAAGGATTTGATCAAACTCAAGGACGTGTTCCCTGAATCCGTACCGTGCGAATTGCCTAAGGACAAAGGCACTCGACATGAAATCGAGCTCAAACCGGTCTCGAAGTACTGTGTCATAAAGCAGTGGCCACTGCCTCGTAAGAAAGTACTTGCGATCGACAAGTTCTTTGTCGATCGCTTGGCCGCGGGTCATGTGAGAGATTCAACGCCCCCTCACAGCTCTCCGGCCTTCTGTGCGCGCAAGGCTACAGGAGGGTGGCGGATAGTGCACGCATTCAACAAGTTGAATGCTACAACGGTACCGGCTCAGACGCCGATACCGAGGAAGGACGTATCATTGATGGTATGTCAAAGAGTACCATCTTTTCTTCCATGTATCTGATGGATGGCTTCTATCAGATCCTAATGCGTGAACGGGACATCCCGTACACGGCAGTAATCACCCCGAGAGGTATGTTTTGGAGTAGCTAGTAATGCCACAAAGGCTTAGTAACGCCCCTGCCACCTTCAACAGATGTGTTAAAGATCTGTTGATACCGGTGCGAGCCTTCGCACCGAGTTACTTCGACGACGTATTCGTCCGTAGCCGGGCTATGGGCGGAAAGACGGACGTAGAGGTTCATAGAGCTCACGTTCGTCAGGTTCTTACACTTATGTGCAAGCATAAGCTGTACGCCAACCTCAAGAAGTGCATATTCGCTGCGAGTAAAATACCACTTCTCGGGTGCATCGTGGGTAAACACGGTGTACGCCCTGATCCGGAAAAGGTCAAGGCAATTACCGGCTGGCCTGTGCCAGTCGACGTTAAGAGACTAAGAAAGTTTCTTGGTCTAGCGGCGTATTTACACAAGTACTCGCGCAACTACGCTGAGATGACCGTTCATCTCTCTCGTCTCTTGAAAAACAACGAGAAATAGTCGTGGAACGCTGATTGTCAGCGTTACTTTGAGGGTATTAAGCAGAGCTTGATGCAATCGCCCATGTTGGCGATTGCAGACCAAGACAGACCATTCCATGTGGTCTGTGACGCCAGCGACTTCGCAATCGGCTGCGCGTTAATGCAGTGCGATGCAGATGGCACAGAGCGTGTCGTCTGTTATCAATCGCGTCAGATGCAAGCAGCTGAGCGTAATTATACAGTGCATGACAAGGAACTCCTTGCCATAAAGTATGCACTTGCAAAATTTTGCGTCTACCTGCTTGGAGATAGGCCGTTTGTAGTCTATACGGACCATGTGTCATCACGCACGGCCGTCAACAGCCCACACCTCTCGCAAAGGATGGCGAGGTGGCTGTCCTTCTTTGCGGATTACAACTTATCTGTGGAGTACAAACCCGGACGACTTAATGTCGTCGCGGACGCGTTGTCGCGTCGACCAAATTTCGAGTCGGCCGTGCAGTCCAACAATGGGGTTGAAACCACTGTTGCAACACTAGTCACTAGTGCCCCGTCGCCAACATTACTTGACAACATGAAAAAGACCTACGCAGAAGATAAGGCTCTTCTGCGACTAATGGATCATCTGGTGACTCCATCTCGTAAATCTCTTAAAGACTTACCTGCCTTGTATCGAGCTTCCGCGGATCGATACACAACACGCAACGGGTTGTTGTATTATACAGCCGTTACACACCTCGTGTCGTCGTCCCTACTCATAATGATTTGCTATTACACATCATGTATGAGTGCCACGATGTACCAACCAGTGGGCATCGTGGGCGTGAGAAGACTTATCTCACGGTAAGTCGCGACTTTTACTGGCCCCTCCAGTATCAGTTCATGCGCAAGTACATTCGTGATTGTGAAGTGTGCCAACGAATGAAGCCCCTTCCTTCGTCCCGTGCGCCACTACAGCCTCTACCAATCCCGGCTGAGTACTGGCAGTCCGTTTCAATGGACTTCGTCTTCGGTTTCCCCGAAGACGCTCACAAGAATAATGGAATTCTTGTGTTCGTAGACCGATTCAGCAAGATGTACAATCTTGCTGCAGTTAATAAGTCAATCTCAGTATATGGTTGTGCCCGTGTCTTCATTGACACGGTATTCCGACTCCACGGTCTTTCCCGTGAAATGGTCTCTGATAGAGATCCTCGGTTCACGGCGGCGTTTTGGCAATCCGTGTACTGATACCTCGGAACACGTCTGGCTATATGCACTTCTGACCATCCCGAGACTGATGGTCAGACGGAACGTGCAAACAGTGTCCTCGAAGAGATAATTCGAGGATACTTCCAATCTTTCACAGATTGGAGCGAATTTTTGCCGATGGTGAAATCCTCAATCAACAACTCCGTGCATGCATCGACAACGCATACAACGTTTTTATGAATGGTTTATGCCATCCACACCTACCCACCCATTTATAGTGCGACACTAATTTAAGGGGGGGATTCGCTCGAGCAAAAACCGTTCTGGCTCTTGCTCATCACGTGTCGAGGTAATCGACCACGCGAACATTGCCGATGTCGATCAAATCGACATGGAGCTGGTGATCTCAGCAATATTGTCGTCACTATTGCTGACCCAGATGAGGATTACGATGGTGGTATATTCAGCATCGCCAATTACTACACCAGCGAGGATGAGAACACCATCGCTGAAAAAGATGATGATCTCCTAGCGGTGCGCACAAAGCGCACTGCAACAAACCAAAGTGATGCAGCAGAAGATTTCCTGCTGGCACGATAAGCAGTAATCCGCTTTGTACAAGACTCCATCACTAACGCGGTAGAACGGCAGGAACAGAACACTGACAAACATGGAAGAGTAAACGTTCTTCTATTTAATTTCGGAGACTTAGTTCTACTGTCTATGGTAAATCTACCTAAGAACGTAGTAACTAATGTGGGTAGTAGTAAACTACTACCCAAGTACATCGTGCAGTTCCGTGTACTACGTCGCAAATGCAATGCGTACATGATCGAGTTGCCTCGCAGGATGCGTACGCATCCTACGTTTTATGTCGGTCGTCTCCGCCCATACCACCACCACGAGGTCTCTTCCTCGGGCGAATACAACTGCCACGCTGAAGAACCTCCAAGAGATTCTTTGGTCCCGAGCCAGCTTCTCAATCTGGCTCTGTAGAGCGGCGACGAATGTCAGCCACTTCGTCGCGAAAGGCTTGACGCGTCCGCTCGTTCTTCAATTGGTAGAACGCGAACTCCGATCGGTCGTCCTATCGATAAAGGCGAATGCGTTGCACCCACGCCTCCAAAAAGAGACGCTCCTGCCTCTCTTGTTCGGTGGGATCACACAGATTGTGTAAGCGTTGCTGGAGACGACCCACTTCCACCTGCAACTCCAAGGGATTCGGAGTTGATATTCCCGTCCCAACCACATCCATTGGTGGATCCTCACGGTGGTCAACGCTTTCACGTAAGGCGTATCTTGAACCACCGTGACGTGAAGGGGCAGCGAACGAGTTATCTTGTTCGCTGGCGCGGCTACCCGCCGTCGCACGACAGCTGGGGGCTTCACACCCAGTTGATTATTGACGTTGAGGGTCTCGTCCCCCAGTACGAGAAGACACATCCGATGGTTCAGAAGGGCCATCGAAAAACACGCGTCGATGGGCTGGTAGAGCGATTGCAGGTTCGCAATCGCATCGCGCATCTCAGAAGAGTTATGCGCCCTACCACAGGGCAAAGAAAGGGAGTACACCTCCCTTTGGATGCGTTGATTGTTGTCGAAACAGCACGGACACGGGTAGCCTCACGTGAGGCATGGAATTCCTGCCCCTCGAGACAGATTGTGCAACCTGGCTTTGATGCCAGTTAAGGTTAGTTTCTCAAACCTGACACGAGCTGTGTCAAGTTTCCGAAGCCAAGCTTCGCGCCCTGTGTGCTGCACATTGAGTATAAAAGCGTCCCACGCCTGCAGCAACGAGCTTTTGTCTCGCTTAGTGTTGCCACTATACCAACGATGCTTCAGAAAAGCATCCAGATAGAAGTCTTCTTCAGCGCGAAAGTTACTAGCGCTGATGTTGAGTCCGTGTAAATGCCTCGCATCGAATAATGGAATTCGACGATGGAGACTTGTCTCGCCTGACAAGTCATTCACAAGTCTTTCTGGTAACACATAAGGCTTGTGTTCAGGGGCTAGAAGCAGCACATTGCCATCTAGAGCCTTCTGCGTGGTACCAATGGAAGTCTTGGTACCACTAGAATCGTCATCACGACGGTTCAAGTCATCACCGCATTCGATATAAGGCGAATGCGCAGTAGCAGGCGCGGGGGATGAGTCAGCATGCTCATCCTCCGAACTAAACAGACTCCTGTAGTGACCATGAGTCTGACTACCCGCTCGAGTCCTATTAGTAGGATCGGACTCGACCGCCACTATAGACTCGGGTGACCTAGGTGTCTTCTTCGAGTCGGGCCCACCGTCCGACTCCCCCGAATAGATAAGCTCCACTTGGGAGCCATCATCATTAGCACTTGGTGACCAAGTGCATCTGCAGAAACTGGTGCTGCAGGAAGAGTTGCAGCGGCAGCAGACGAAGCATCATCTACCGCGAGAGGCTGGGCATAGTCAAGAGCAGCTGCGCTAACACGCGCAACTGCCTTCCCAGCAGCTTTCGCCGCACATCGCATGAATTTGTTCACCATGCGATGAATATTCAGAAATGAATGGATCAGACCAAAACAAGTGCCTCCTGTTCCTGATGTGGCCTAACGGTGACCACATCAACATGATAGTAATTGAGTGACTATCGTTTAAGGGGAGGGTAACGGGGTGAGCCTGTTACGTGTAATTAACCCTTGATACTTGCTAACTAGAATATTATCTTAAAGGTTGATAATGTTCGCAAATATTACCATAAGGGGTAATATTCAGAACACTCACCGATTGGCTGATATGGGTCACCATATCAGCCAGCTCTAGCGGTCCAATCAACGATGGACGCGCGCAATGAGTGGTGAGCAAGACTTTAGCATCCTTTTTTGTAGATAAATATAATTAAGTTAGGACTAAAACATAGGCTAATGATTAGGACTTAATTATATTTAGTATATTTTTACTTTTACCAACAACTAGACTGTCTCTAGTTGTTTACCTTCCTCTGCATGTTTGCACAGAGGTAGCGAGGCACCACTATCACTGCTGTCGGTGATAGTAGCTCCACACCGGTTGTCCAGTGTTGCTCCGGTGCCCCGTTACACTAGGTGAATGTCGAACTTTTAAAACAATTTTCGTCTTTGTAGGTCTGTCTGTCTGTCTGTGCCTGTGTAAAAAACGATATGATTACCCCAAACGTCGTACTAAGTACAATGTAATCTGTCACCCCCTGTGTATGGAAATAATGTCAAGTGTAATATACACATCTCATTATGTGTGAGGTGGCCTGTCACCCATTGTGTCCGTGAATAACACTAGATGTACTTTACACGTCGTACTTAGTGCGATGTAGCATCCCCATTCATTGTTTTGCGTCTACGAATAAACGCTAGGTGTACCTTACACGTCGTACTAAGTGCGATTTAGTATTTATCCCCTCTTCATTGGTCAATCTCCATTATAGGTGTTACTCTTTCATCAGGTCACTGTAAAGTGTGTAACGTACATACACGCACCAATGCTCGCACTTATTTGTCTTAAAAATGACTGACAGAGAGCTAGCAAGCAAATGATAGACACATAGACGCGGCGAAAGTCTATCACCTTTCGCAAACAATATATGTGAAGTGCATCTTAGATATTTACTATACTCCAATAGTAGAAGGTATTGGTCACATTTTCTCTAGGTAGCAGATCAAGCTCTCTCATTATAAATTATCTTTATCATTCGTTTATTAGTGTCGTAATCGGAACTTTGTTGTTACGTCATTATCGATCAGGATCATCCCTTTTCTCTCTTTTCTCACATTCATCTATCCCAAACATTGACAGCTTCAATGAGTGCTTAACACACACAATCCACCAACATTATATTAATTAATACACACAGCGAAACCCATTCTTCACCCGCCGACCACCCGGACGGGTACCTGGATATACAGAGCTTGATCCATTTCCCTCAAACAAATGACTTATATCAAAGGGCGAGCTCCAGGGCTAGCTCACCTATATTATTTATTTTATAGTGCTAAAATTAGCCAAACTTTGTGAAAATTCTCGATCTATAGTTATAACGGGGTGCCTCCGTTACATGATATTTTACATAAGGTAAATATGAAGTATGAATATTATGTAGGAAAAACATTATATCCTCACAATATTGGCTTAACAAGTAATATTGTCTTGCAGAAGTAATACACTGCTCATTAGTTGATATAGATTAATGATATCAACCAATAAAGTCGAGCCACGATAGACGAACGCAATGAGTGGTAAGCAGATAGTTACAATACATGTTTGTATTTAGTTATAATTAAAAGAAGACTAAATAGGGTTTATTAACAGGAGATTAGCTATACTGAATACAGTTCTACTTTACCCCTTTTCTCGTGTTAAAACCTTCCTCTGCTCGACGTGTTTTCGTGAAGTCTCGTGGCACCACCATACTCTGTGTTCAGTGCAAGAGCTTGTACTGTGACAGTACAAGCGACCGAGGTCCGGTATAATAGTGACATTCCCCATTCTAACTATAGCTGTTTATTACATACTCCCTCCGTATAGATATAAGTGCTACATTTGGGATTGAGTTGGTGGGAATTTTGGAAGGAAAGTGAACTATACAAATCTGAATGGATATTATTCACCCTTGAAATCTTACAGTAGTATTGATAGATATAGGTTTTTGCTGCAGGGATTGCCGGGGTGATACTTGAATGGCCAGAAAAGCTTCCTCGATAAGCCTGCAGCAGAGGAACTCACCCGCTGCGATGTCATTTCTCATCTTGAGGCGTGAGGAGTGCTGATGACGAATCTGTCGAATGAGCGGTGCCGTGCTGTGGTGGATTTTTTGCTGAAAGCGATCTCCGATGGCGTCCTACAGCACGGTGATATCTCCAGCGCTGCTGCCCATATTCAGTGCAGCCACTGTCTATCGCAAAGGTATGTATCTGGTACATTAATTCTCTGAGTGTGGCAGCATCTATGGTCGTGTACAAAGCAAATAGAAGGGCAGAGAAAGGAGTAAGGGGTACGACAAGGCTGCAATACGCGCAGCATTCAGACACTGTCGCCCTCGAAATGCACGAAGATTCAAACACTCGCTACAGCTGTCCGAGTCTCGGTTGGCGTCGTGCAGCGCCTATTGAAGACCAGCGATATCATTCGCCACACCAACACAATCATGCCGTCACTGACCGACGAAAATAAGGTCGATCGTGTGCGCTTCACAGTTTTGCACGGCAACCGTAAGACCCAAGTATTTGACTCGATACACGACGTTGTGCATATCGATGAGAAATTATTCAACGAAGATGTCTCTACAAGCGCGTATACTACCTCCTACCAGGCGAGGAACCCATCAGCGCCATAATAAAAGCAAGCGATTTGTCGAAAAGGCCATGTTTCTTTCAGCAGTCGCTCGCTCCACGATGCGATCCTCTCGATATTTTGTTTTTTCTTGAATTGATAAATCCTCAAAATTAATAGTTCTTTCTACGCTTACCAACTATTAGTTTCCACGGGAAGTGCATGTTTGACGGAAAGATTGGACTGTGGCCGTTCATGGAGGAGTACGTCGCGAAGCGAAACAGCGTGAATAGACAGAAGGGCAACATTCTGACCGTGAACATTGAGGTCGTGAATAGTGGCGTTTACCGGCGATTTCTGATCGACTGCGTGATCCCAGATATCAAGATGAAGTGGCCAGCGCGGGACCGGGCAAGTACCATCTACGCTCAGCAATACAACTCCAACCCACACGTCTTCCATGACAACGAATACATTGTTGCAACAGGGCAGAGCGAGGGGTGGGACATCCGCCTCCGGCTCGAGCCTCCTACTCCCCGACTGCAATGTGCTCAACCTGGGGTACTTCTGCGTCATCCAAAGGCCTTCAGTACGAGCAGAAATTTTACAGATCCAATGGTTTAATTGCAGCAATCTCAGCACGATGAGTGTTAAGAAACCCAACCACATATTCCTGTCACTGTAGTTAGTGATGGAGTGCATTATGGGTCAGTTTGGACACAATGACTACAAGCTTCCTCACACAGCAAAGAAGAAGCTGGAGGCAGGGCAAGCTCCCACTCAGCATCAAGTGTGATATTACCGTGTATCATTACGCTGTTCAATTCCTTGTCTTGAGCACGAGCACGTGAATTAGCGATGCTTACATCTCATTGCTTAATATCCTGTTCTTTTAATAGATTGCTAGTACGAATTTCACTTGTACACTTATTTCGATACAGCGCAAAAAACCAAACGTAGCACTTATTTCTATACGGAGGGTATAGCGGAGCTACACAGCTCCTTAAGTCAGAGGAAGACTTAGTGCTCACAGAGCGATATATCAGTTCTAAAGAACTAGACTCTATGAGTCAACAAGCGTAAAGCTTAAGGTCCCTGTTCCAGGGAACCGAACGATTCAGTGCATCTACAGCACTTAGTGCTCAAGAGTAGCTACCTCAGGGAGATGTTGTTAACTTTTAACGATCAACGATCCGAGACTCGCAAGGCACGTGTCTTCGACAAGATCAAAAGGGGAGCTGAACTTTATTTACGTTTAACTCTATAGAATATCTTAATCCTAATATTACCTAATATAGGCACTCATGTCCTATTAATATCTTTAAGATCGTTCCTATCCTTGTGGCTGACACCCGTCAGCCCCTATAAACCGATAAGATATTCTATATCTCTTTCAGTGGGATACCATCCCGTTTGTCTAAGACACGGGGTATCGAGTACCCTACGATGTGTAACCCCTTCACAGAGGGAGTATCACGAAGCGGCCAAAGAAAGAGATCAGAGGACACCGAATTCAATAGCATACCGGATGTTATGAATTAGTGAAGGAAGATGTATCCTAGGGACCACTGTAGATGGTCTTACCTTGTGCTCGAACGAGTATGACGCAGAGTTATAGTGTCTGTAATACTTGTCAGAGTATTACAGGAAGGCGACACTGTAACACTTAGCGTCATGATTTTGCCGTGACGATGCTTTTTCTAGCTATCTACAGTCTATCGGCAGTGCTAGCCACCTCTGGATTCCATCGTGTCGGAGCGTGCCCACACGAGTGCAGTTGGACTGTTCGTGTAAATTTAGTACTTACCGCTTGCCCCCTTCTTTGGCTGGCATCGATTTGGTATGTAATTTGTTGCTGAGTGAGTGATCATGTGCACAGACAAGCTGAAGCGGTTTGAGAGCTTAGCAACGTTGGATTCACTTTACTGCGAGTACACTTATGATAGTCGTTTGGTTTCAAGATTGAAGTGGTGTGGATCACGACAGGCTTAATCGTATACTCGGCTGCAAATCGAACTAACCAGCTCGTAAGTAGTCGTTGGAATCCAGGCACAGAACGCCACAGGTGTTCATCATGCCGCCGGTTGCGGACGGAACGGTGTTTAACATCACGTACACTGAGAGGCTACTCAAACCTAGCCGTTAGTTCAGTAATGCAGCCTCTCACTGTCGGACCGAAGGTCATAAGTTTGATCGCCCCGGGGACGAACAAAACCGCTGAAGGTTGACGAGAGGGACAATAAGTGATATAGACGTTCCTTACAGCACGAGCTTGACATGACTTACATCTATAGGTCTTTTAAGGCTGCTGAAGATCCCAAGCATTTGCGTGACTTTTGCATTTCTAAACCCGATTGCCGCGGAGGTTCCAGTCGATATCAGGTGAATTAGAGACAGCGAGGCAATGTCAAGATCCCTGACCAAGTGGGATCGTACTCTGCAGATTCATCTAAGACCGCATAGATGTTGCCGCGGACGTCATCTGACTGCAATGCGCTTTAACAGAGCCACGCTGCTATTATTTATTTATTTTTCATGCGCTGCGGACTCCTCTCACTCGACGATCGGACGCTCTTTGCGCTTTTGGGCGGAGAGAGTGTATGTACATGGTCTCTTGTGTGGTGAAGATCGATGAGGCTGAGACTGCGGATCTTGTTCGATACCTAATTGGCGCAATATACGTCGATGTACGGTCAGATGAAAGCGGTCGAGCGTTCTGCGCTCA
>JH598109.1:53869-68470 GCA_000173235.2 Hyaloperonospora arabidopsidis Emoy2
ATCGGTGGAAAAATCGCAGAAAAAGTCGACTGTAGGGAGAAATGTGCGAAGTGAAGACGTACGGGCGACAATGGGAATAAATGTGGCAAAATCGAAGCCACGGCATAAGGCGTTATCAACGCAACCCAGATCAAGGGGCCAAAGAACGTCACGAAAAGAGGTTGTTAGTGCAGCACATGTTGCTGTTTTGCCGCGGTCGCCGCCTCCAATAGATTTGACCTTTGCCCTTGAAAAGAAGCAACATGCAGTACACTATGACGAAGCGAGGGGGGAAGGGCCAGGTAAACCTCTGGAGGTTAAGACTATCAAAAGTACTGCCGAGACGGATAGTATAGTACAAAAAGGTACGAAGAAAAACAGCTGTGTCGAAGTGGCTGTGATGAAGGACGTTGATGGCATCTCGAAGCAGTTGACTGAGCAAAATGATGACCAAATTTCCGATGAAGATGGGGAAAAAGAGAGGCAAAAAGGTATGGTGCTGACACCATTATCTAGCATTTGGACAACAGGGTTGTCGAGCGAACCAAATGCTGAATCTAACGTGCAGACGTCACTGCTATACAAGCAAGATTTCTTGTGGGATGGCCTTGTGTTTTCCAATGAGCTTAGTATGGCCGAGAAGAAGAAAGCTGCAATTGAACGCAAGCAGACGGAAGATGGTGGTGTTGGACTTGATAGGTCAGGCAAACGCCAGTCGCGGTCTGCTCAGCAATCGCACATTCGTCAACAGCTGGTAGCAGGAGATTTGGACCCCCACACGATGGTGCAGTGTGCTGCCTATCGCCCAAAAGGGTACGTGGATGACCCCAATAGCCGCAGCCGTGGTGGTCCCATGCTCGATCCTCCATTTCAGGTCGTGGTACATCCGGACGCAGTGTTTGTGGCAGACCTTCATGCGCACCTTGCAACTTGCGAAATCATTGGCTTCCTAGGGGGCAAGTGGGATGAAGCATCGAAAACACTGTACATTCAGGCTGCATTTCCTTGTCGCTCGCTTGTCATTGACGGCGATGATGGTTCCACTGATGTGGAGATGGATCCAGGCAGTGAGATTGAGCTTCGTAGCATCATTGAAAATGCACAACTGGAGGTTGTAGGCTGGTATCACTCGCATCCGGCATTTGCACCTGATCCGTCTGTTCGAGATATTGAGAACCAAACGAGCTATCAACAATTATTTCAGCGCCCTTGCACGAGCAATGAAGTAGGTGCTAACTGCGAGCCTTCAGAACCATTTGTAGGCCTGATTGTTGGGACATACGATACTCGACGAAGTACGCCTGTAAGTCTCTTTCGTTATTTTCACACACGTGGAGAGAAAGTAAGTGGTGGCGCACGCCGTGAGATCCATATGCCGTACGAATTTATTCCGGAGCGATGCCACTTCCGAAGTGTGCTACAAGACGAGGAACGCGTAAGGACACGATTGTTTCCTCTGTATCAGTCAGTCTTGCAGCACTTTGGTTTCGAGCTGGCAGCTTGCCAGAGCCAGCATCTACCCGTGAGCAGTCGGTCTACGGCTACTAAGCGGAATGCGATGCCTGGATCATCGTTAAGAAGAGGTCGTGGTTCATTTAGAAAGCGCAAACAGCAGACAGGATCCATGAGAGCCAGAGACAAGCCATTGAAAAAAGCGAGGGCAAGAGGTAGATCCTCCTTACGCTCTATTTTAGCTGCAAGGGACCGAGGTGACCAGAGTGGTGATGATGATAATCGAAAGCTTGAAGTTATTAAGAACGAAGCATTGACATCAAAAAGTGCACTCGAGATTAGCGATAATGAGAGCAAGAGCGAGATCACGAAAAGTGAAAAAGACGGCACCCTACACAGTGTCGATAACCAAGGAAAGACAAATGCAATCACACCATTGCCAACCGATGCCCAAAAGAACGCAGGCGGCGATAATATATCCGCAACCAATGTGAAGTCAGAGGTTCACAGTGCAGAAGAACAAGTCGATGAGGTCCCCGCTGACGCGTTCGAAAATACTGGTGTGCATGAAATGCTGCCACAAACACTGCATCTGGATGTACCGTGTCGTGTGTATGGGCACAGTATATTGAGTGAAGCCCAGTGCTTCAATCGAATCAATGAGAGCGTTGCTGGTTCAGACGCGAACCGATTAAAGCAATCGCTAAACGAAAATGGTATGGCCTTATCACCTCATCCCCTGGCAACACCCCAGAAATTGATGCAGCAGGTCGTCAGCAAGTCTGATGAAGCAAGTGGATGGAAGGTTGAAAATGCGATTGCTGCAGTAAATGATACGTGCATCGCTCAAGCGTCGTTAGCTCCTCCTTCGTCTAGTGTTATACCTGGTGTATCAGCACCGACAGACAGCATTGTTTCCGGCCGAAAAAGGACCCGCAAACCCAAAAAACCAATGAAATACAGTAACCGATCTACTTCACCCAGCAGTGACCGACTAATTCCCGGCGTGTCTCCCAATCAGACCAAAACTCCAGTCCAGACGCTCTATGATGCGTTTCGACTTTCGGGGCCTCATTTTTCGAATGGTGATACGCATGAGGGAATTACATCATCGCTCGATCATGGCGACGGTCCGAAAGTCGACAATGGATTGGCAGAGGGCTTGCAGTACATATTTGTCGATGAAGCCATGGACATGACTACAACTAGCAATGGCTGTAGTGGCCCCTTGGCTGTACAAGAGGATGCTCGGGCACCCTCGGTTGCAAAGAGGACAAAGGATAGTGATCGCGTGAATGAAGAAGTTCGAGGTTTCGTGGCTTCTTTAGTGGAGAAGGTGGTGGAAGAGGTGGCTTCAAAGATTACTGCTGAGTTAAGTTTACACGAAAAAAAGGCGAAAGAATCGTTTCCGCTTCCTGAAGTACCGAACTGGCCTTCTGGCAGCTCCGGAGCTCAGGTTTTTTTAGACAGCCATACAAATACAAAGGTGGAAAGCTCAAGCGTAAAGTCCGAGCCTGACGTGCACGCCGGCGCGGCAGAAAGTAATGCTCATTCTAATTTACAGCTTTTCGGAAGCAAAGGTGAGTGCGAAGACATCCAGACATCCTTGCAGAAAATGGCAGATCAGCTGGACAAAGGGAAGTCGTTCCAGTCTGCTAGGCCAAGTGTAGCCGCAACAAATCTTCCGATACAACCTATACCTGCCATAGAGTCCAAGCTCGTGGTGGCTGAGGTAGAGCCGGTGCAAGACGAATGTAAGGTAGAGCAAGACCATCTTGCTGCACTGCGAACCAAGTACGGTGCTGGTGTAAGCAGGTGTGCTGAGCAAGCGATCACTTTGGTGGATTACTATCGGAGTTTTGAGCGACGCACCGACCTTGACGAGATTTGGAAATCACGGATAACGAAGCTAGAGAAAATTGAGAGCTCTCTTTCCGAATACGTTCAATACCTCAATATCCCGGTAGTCCTTCGACGTGACTTTGTCAAGGTGCGCATCGTTTACGTTTTTAGTTGAGAATTTAGTACTTGCACTTACTACTTGCGTGCATGTTGCAGGACCTTATTCAATACTTGCGCGGATCGTGGGCAACATCAGACCGACGATGAAACTGGCTGTAACGACAGTAATTTGATTGTGCGAAGTCTACGGAACGAGAAGCGATGAGAGGCACTCTCACTAGTTCGCTACTCGGCCATTCGTTATCCTATAATATAATGTTACCACCTGTTGCTCGACGGCGAACGAAATTATCTACGCACTCTGTCGACAAATCACGTACCTGCATTGTCAATAACTGGCCCATCTTTATACCGACTGACAGGTCGCAGTATGGGTCGTGGCCGACGGGACGAATACGGCACTGGACGCGAACGTACTGAATGATGTTCCGAATATTGCGAACGACCGTTAGAAGACACCGAGTACGAATATCCAGAGGTTTGTCTCAAGGTGTCAGGCGGGTCCTGACTTCTAAATTCTTGAGTGCTCCACCGTTTGCCAAAACGTAGTTTCTGAGGTCGTTCAAAGACTCCATCTGGCCCACCGGCGTCTTCGTGCTGATCTGAATTCGTAGTCTGTTTCGAGGGCACTTGAGATGGCGGGACCATTACTGGGACGTTCATGGGACGGTGCGCCCGGTTATCCCGGTAGAGCCTTGTGTCCACATTCTTATTGTCATCGATGCAAAAGCGGGAGCGAGATAATTTCTCCTTCTGTCTCATCCAGTCGGGTTTCAAACTGTTGCGCGCGTGACGTGAAACAGGTAGCTGTGCATGTATGGCCTCTTTCAATCGCGAGTGCCTGGGTATCGGCGTGCTACCTCGCGGAGTGTGGCATCCTTCCTGTGGTGTCTGCTGTCGGTTCAACTGGAAACTTGGACGCCCAGAGAATGTACCGTGCCCACCGCGTCCACCGCGTCGAGCTTGTTGCTGCGGTCGGGTTGCTGACTGTTGGGCGCCGACAGAAGCCTTGTGCGTACACTTCGAGGCCGGTATGTTTTTAATCCATGAAGTCTTGATCCATTTTGCCAGAGCGGTGATACATATTGGCAGAACCCGTATGCATCCCGGGGGTCCACGTTTTTTGCTTAAAATGTTGATAGTCTTTCCAATGTTCGATGCAATAACTTGACCTCGCGATGGTGTTGGAAGCATTGCCACGATTTTCAACACGTTGAACAGTTCGTCGTCACGCTCAAATTGCTCTCGTATACTCTCTCGTTTGTCACCGGTATCCACTTTATTATCGTGACCTTCTTTAGTCGCAAACGAGTTCAACAAATGATTGAGCACAAGTAACCCATCAGCTTCCGTGAAACGGACCACGGCATCGTGTGGTCGCACATCCAGGTTGCCTAGCAACTCGTATTGCAGAGCCGTCTTGACTCCACAAGCTTCCTGACAGTCTAGTACTCTCAGCAGTAAAGCTCGTAGGAATTCAAACGCCATGGCACGAGTTGGCAGTGGTTTCATGGCTACATGCGGCTTGGAATCAACAACGTAGAACCGTGATACTTTTTGCGCCTCAACCCGTACTATATCTGCCGGTGTCGTAGTTGCCACAAGGTCGTTATCATCTGCTTCATCTAGGCATTTCTGGGTCTCCACAATAGTACGCTTTTCAGCTACCTTGCCTTCAACGACGTGAGCGGATTCTTCCGGAGCGTGACTTGCCATCTCGAGAGAGTTCTCACGCGTTGCACTACCTGCTGCGCTGCTCATAACGTCTAAAATGTTCGGCGCGGGTTCGGTTTCTTGATCTTCATCAGCTTCTGCCTCTGTTAAATCGACTAGCACAACATCATCCTGTTGTTTGCTGGTTTCCTTTCCTACCACAGCTACAGACTCTGGCGGAATTTTCAAAGTCTCCAGATTGCGAGCAGCATTCACCCTTTGTCGTTTCCGCCAAACGGTTTCATGCGTAACTTCATTCGTACAACCGCCACTCTCTCTTTTTCTAACAGATTTGTTCCGAGTTTTCGGTCGGCTGGGTGATGAAAAGGGCGACGACTTAATCAAAGCAATCATGCCATCAATGACAGCAGACTCCGAGATCTCTTCGGTCGAGCCATCTTCATACTCGACACTGTACCGATCGCCAAACGGCAAGAAACATTTCACGTGACCCCGAACGGCTTTCTCCATCCGTTTGTCGTTGCCACTTGCTCCTTGTCGATTCCGACGCAGCTGCACTCCTAAATACCGACTAGTAGTAAGGTCTTTCACTGGAGGAGGAAACGTGTCGTGGTCGTCATCATAAAGTTCGATATTAGGCGCCGAGAGGAACTTCATCACTTCTCCTCGCGACAGCAACATGGGCTTTCCTCCACCAGGCACAAACAGCGTGTAGCAATCCAGAGCTTCGTCATAGCGCGTGAGCCATCCATGCTCTTCCTGTCCTTTCCACTGTAACTTCCGCACAACGTGCGAGCCTACAAAGCCAAACGGATCCTGGGTCTCAACATAATTCATCCTTCGACTCGCAGAAAAAGTGCCTCGATCGTGTTTCCGAGCGCACGGGGTTAAATCACTTTAACTTCGAGCCCCGGAACACGCAAAAAGCGACGATTTTTCTGTATATTTAATTGGAAAAAGCGTCGAAACCCCGAAACGTTAATCGCTCAGAGCTTCAGAGCTCGTCAGCTGCTACTTAGTCGTCAAATCTTCTAGTCTCCCGAATACAGATTGTTGGCAACTCCCTCTTTCTCTCTTTCCCACTGTCGGTGCTTCTGTTTACCAATTACCGCGTTGTCCGTCGGCCCACGAGCGAAAGCAACTAGCGATTGGGCTTACGCGTTGCTGAGCCACTGCCAGGTCCGCCAACAATACGAGAAGAGATGATTGGTTGAAAGAAACTACTTGTAAAAGTGGTGGCACTAGCACAGAAAAGGTAGTAGCAGCAGCGCATTCGAGCGCTATTTGTTCAAGAATCCGAGACGGGCGTGAGCGAACATTACTTGCGTGTGTGAGAGAGATAGGGAGGAGTCAGATTAATAATTTGACTGTGTACGACTAGTCAAGAATGATCGGTGAGAAAACCTTCCTAAGTTTTCGACCAGAAATACAACGCTCTCTTTGTCCCTTGTTTGTGCTGCTGGTTGTTCAAAACGTCGGGCTTCGTGTAGGAGTATGTGCGACCGGTGACCAAGCCTGAGGGTGCTGGCAGGGGACAGAGACTGCCAAAACCAATGCCGGGTACCACTTAAGCTGTCCCAGAGGGGCTATCTTGACTTGTCCATGTCATGAGCATGAGGTATTCACTCGTAACGGACAGCATCACGTTTTAAGTGATTTCTCTCTCTATATATACCGATATTTTCGCTTAACGATCAAGAGCAATCGGGGTTGATCTAGAAGGGGATACACGCAATCAGTTGCCTGAAGCGGAAGGGCCATTGCTTTTGTCGTCGTATCCCACACCTCGCAATTTCGCGTCTCTTCTCCCTGTCAGGTTCGCGACACAGTCCCGTTTAACCTCGGGTTCCTTATTAAAAATATCCTCGCCTAAGGTTAAACGGTGGTACACCGGTTTCTTGGAGGTCTTCCCCAAGTTGCCGTTGTTGCTATCAAGCACAAGTCGGCTAGCACTATTTGTGCATGGCATTTCCAGCACAAGAATCAATAATGCCACGACGCTATCACTGGCTTTTCAGCGGATGATCGAGCCTCTCGGTGTGTGTGTTCGATGGCAAAGCATATAGCCATCCGTAAGTTCAGCTGATCTCCCTCTATCTCATGTCGGAAACTGATAGCAGCTGAATGTTTCTGTGTCAGAAAATGCCGCATTGTAAGCAATCGCTCTCGAGTTGAAGGCTTATAGTGACATTGAGATACTGCAAACCATCCCTCTTCGTTCCTGTAACAGCAGTCGACTGGCATGATTGCCATATCCACCCCATATCCATAATTTGTTGAGTCCAGCTCAAGCCATTCCAATCACCAGTTCTGGCGTAGAGACAACCACTTAAGGTGGAAATGCTCCCTCGCGGGGGCCAAAGGGGAGATCCGTGCAAGACATGCCTTTTCACATGGCTATCGGTGGTACATGTAGCCCCGTACAGCGTGCTTAATCAGGTTGACACCACGGCTGGCGACGTGCCAAGACGGCTACACCATGTCAGTGTATCTTGATACAGTATGTTATAAGTGGTGAAGGGCTCTGGAGCGAAACCATAATTTGCTGCTTTTTGAAGCTCAAACGTAAAATGAGCGTAAACGTTGCCCTCACTTCAGTAACTTTATGGGCTTCCTTACATATTACTTACCCAAATGGAGATAAATAGAGGAGCAATATCTGGACCTCACCCTATTAGAGCAACTCCACCGGGGGACCATCTTCGTGAGAGATTTGCATTAAAGCCCATTATTCCACAAAGCATCAATCCACCGGTTGCTCTAATATTGTCGCATATTGCTGTCTGCTAATTTCACTCAAATATTTGATACAGATTTGCTACAAAATTTGCCAGCAGAAACTGGCCGAAAAACCTCCGTGGCGAGAAGATAATAGTTAAGCTGTCCTTCCATACAGGTAATATCAAATGGAGAAACGTTATTTCAGCCACTACCCTTTCGTTAATCAGCCGCCACCCATTCACCGATAATTAATATGACTTACATTCATTTTTAAATCAATGCATCTAATTAATCACGCAAATATACAACATTGTATAAGCCATACTTAAGATGTTTCGCAATATATCGAGTTGGGTGTTATTAAACTGGACACACGACTTATGTTTGATCTAGAATTGGTGGCGGCGCTATACAGCCACTTGTGTTGTTCATTCTGTGGATGCGTTGTTCATATATTGGCTAATAGACCACCAAGAAGTATATGGGCCAATTTCTTCCCAGACCAATAAAAAGCGAGATGCTCCCGCTTCTCGTTCCGCGTGGGCACATAAGCCCAATATAAATGGGCCGAATGTATTGCTTTACGGGCAGTTATCTATAAAGATGGAAAAGTGGTCCTTACATGCGATCAAAGGCATCGTGATCGGATGTGATAGTTCGTTTCAAGGACTCGGTGCTACAAGCTGAATAATGACGATGGAAATTTCAGCAATCAGTTTGGCACTTATGATTCATGATAGACTTGACACGAGACGGAAATACCGAAGCTCACCTGGCCCTGAACAAAAACCCACTGCTACGGCTGAAGGGAGCACGTTAGCAAGGTGAGTTTTGTGTCGCTGGGGGTTGAATAGGATCAGGGTAAAATTAGCATTTCACGGCACCCTCTTTTTATTGCCTACCCTCTTGTGCGTTTGGCAACAATGATATAGCCTTGTCGTTGCGCATGGGCTTCAATTGACGCCTTTCTTTTTCCAATAATTGTACGCAAACTGGACGGTGGCTCAAGACTTTCCATTGTAGTAAGAATGGATAAACAAACTCGGAATTAATTTTTGATGGTAGCAACAAAAGAAACGGATATAGGTGCGAAAAAAAGTCTGAGCTTGAAAATTCTCGATCTTACTTTTATCCAATTAAATGCAACGTTTTTCAAGATGAATATAAAAATTATATTAATTATTAATGGTTGGTGGCTAAATAACGATTCCCTATCAGATAAATGAGCGACAAGCGCGGGCGATATGGACTCGATCCTAGATAGGACACCTGACTCGGCGTAACTCCAGGTCAGTGAATACACGGACTTGTTCGGAATGGTCAGAAAGCGGAAGTTCTTAGCCAATGAGTCTGCGGTACGTTGGCGACCCGCTTATGCAGGGGCAACCTACAAATAAATGAGGCAACACGCCCACATATGAGAAATACTGTCATCTAATAATGTCAGCACAAGGATACTTATCATGCGTACTGACTCTAAAAACACATTAATTACAATAATGAACCACACAGGACCGCACAGTCCAGCCTTCCGTACATCAATGGGCCCCACAGCTGTACATACCGAAGCGCCTTATGACAAGTCATTTATGGCAATAATGGAAGACGTATTATACGACAACGTATTTTCAATTAAATGTACAAGATGACGCCTAAGGGAAAGATTTTTGACAGACTGATGCTTCCAATGCTACGTACCATGGTATCAGAGAATGTTAAGAAGATTTGTCGTCACTCTAGAAGTTTACATACGGAATACGGAAAGGCCATCAGCCGAGCCATTCCCCAAATGGGATAATCTCTGCGATATCGAACGGTTTGATACGGTACAGCTCTATCTGGGATCAGGCGACAAACGGAACTTAGCAACTGGAATCCGCGACCCCCAGACTTGCGGTACAAGATGTTGTGATATGAGACTTAGCGATATGACGTTTAGTGATATTGGAGCTTACGAGACAGCAACCAGCGATATGAGACATTGCGATGAGATACACAAACATGGACATACTAACTACGTTCACAACGATGCAGAGTTGGAGATTATATAAGAAAGAATTATACATAGAGTAGAGACCATGATGCCTAGTCGTGATGATCGCCTGCATGATTCTTGTCACTGCTTGAGGTCAATTATGATGTAGTGCCATAGTATACTTAAAGCTCTCTAAAGGACTTTGCACTTGAAGAACTGACGCAATCAAGCTCCGCGATACGAGCATCTACGCTATTAGATGCTGCGCTATCAGTGCAATATAAGGACTTTTACTGAGTGAATAACTCCATATCAAAGCCGGAGTTTTATCTCGGAGAATGTAGGCCGGAGAATGTGGACCTGGCAAACATTAGGTCTAACGGTATTTGATTAGGCGTATGTTGGGTCGGCGAATATTGGAAGTGACAAATATTGAGTCAGTGAATATTAGGTCAACGAAAATAACCCCAACGACGAGTGCTCCCAGCAAAGGAAGTCTGAGGGACGAGTAACTCGACTAGGGTGATGGAAGATCCCAAATACGTTTCATTAGGTATATCGATAGGATATAGAGAAGAACTACAGGGGCCACAAAAATGGACTGCACAATATAGCAAAGCGGTAAATCAATACAAGCAGAATTTCCAAGACCAGAACGAGTGTACACTCTTCCAATGATTTCCTGCGTGGGTTGGATTGTACCTGCCACCGAACGTCGAGAGTTATAGCTCGTAGAGGTTTCTACTGGAAGATCCAGAACTTCTAAAGTTGGCCCGGGTTGGGCATTGCTCTCTTTACGAGAAAGAAAGATTCTTGTCAAGCAACGATCCGGTCAACACAATAGATGCTACCGTAAAAGAATCGCTGAGCGACTAGCCGGGGTTGTCGACCGATAATACCGTAGCGTTCTCTTTATATATTAAACTGCGCCAGAGACCTGTAAAGTGCGTAAAGCGTCGGCACCCACCCGCTAGCATGAGGTTGCAGGCGTTTAAGAAAAATAGGAGCTGTATATATCAGGTAAGATTCAAAAGACTTACTGGAGCCGAAAACCACAGCTGAGCACGAAGGAGCCAACCGCGAGGGGATATATCCTAACTTACTCGCTCCCTGATCCGTCTTGGATCGTTTATTGGTATGTGCATCTTTATTTATACCGACGAACTGGTATACCAGTGGTAAAAGAACGCTATAAATAAAGTTCATGAAAGTGCGCATAATCTTCACAAACTGAATGTCGAATACGAGATGAGCCTGTGGGATTATCGTGGATATGCGTAAGATTATTTTTTTGAAGACGACAGCAAACATAGCGTTGAAGTCACCCTTTTGAAGTGACAAAACCAACAAAAATAATATTTAGTAACTAAGATTGTTGGGAAAATCGGCGCGCTTGAGGCTATCTGATGCGAAAAGACGCATTTTAATTATGTCAGGATTTTGTAAATTACCTAACTACCTCTAGAGAGGTCAAGAGGATAAATTTTGCATAATAGTTCTAACACTACTCTTTATATGCCTCTTCACCCATCTAATTGCCCTGATATAAACTAGTAAATTCGTCTATACCATATTAATTATCAGTGGATACATCGCACAAGACGGCGTGCACATGACCATATTATTTGTAATCGGATAGTATGGATCCATTTAAAATAATAACGTGACAGTTCTGCCTTCCATCGTCTATTTTTTTCTTCACTCCAATCATCTTTTATTCGACTAATTATTGATACTGAAAATGCTGTAGGATGGCCTCGGCCTTATCTTTGATAGTGGCATCACGATCCCGGCTAGCTTCACGCTAGGATCCATCAAATTTAAAGCTGCAATTCTCCGTTTGTTTGCATGCTTTTTTCGTAGCGGGCAAGGGATATATGTATCTGATGCATCATAAGACGAAACGATGAATGGATTGATGTCAAGCTGCAACCAGCATGTCGACATTCATAAGAAACTCCTTCGCTGGCCGTGCTGAGTATTCTATTTGCGCGATTCTTTTAATTTACTATGGCAATTCATGTAGCGAAACCTAGATCGGTATTTTGTATCAGCTTATGATGCGTGGTGAGAAGGGCGCTGTAAATCTAGCCACAGATCAGCATCAGAGTTTCTGCTTTCTTTTAAATTAATAAGTTGCTAATGCTTCACATCGAAATGACATATCACGAGATATGGACCCAAATCACGTTTTCACGAGTTCCATCCCTTTTTTAAATGGCTTGAGGCTTTAATTTGTTGGACAAATGGCTGATCGCCCCCATAGTGCACCAGATGTCATAAACTCTCCTGTGACAGCAAACTTACTAAGTGCTACTGTGCCAGTTGCCTCAGCTAGATGTCAGAATTACTGCAACAGGATATCCGAGTTGCCCTCTATCGGATGATAAGGACAATAAATAGCAGGATATGTTATATATCAACAGCGTCTCTCAATTGTGATACAATTTTTATTGATGGAGTTTAATGATGTAATCATGTATTCTTGATCCATTAACTTATCTTTCCACTTTTCCTCTTGTTATTCACAGAGTTAGGGTATGTTTAGCGCGCTACCGTTTCTTCCTATTATTCCGAGACTTTCGAATATGTTTTACATTATCGCATGCTTTTAAGTGCCTCTATTTTCATGTTGTGCTCAAAAAGCCATAGCACCATTTAAACGAATTAGAAAATCATTGAAGTTTTTGGTATGTTCACCTGACCGACAGTTAAAGTGATAGATGTAGTATATCAAAAAGGATCCTCTTAGTAGTTTACACTTCCTTTGTGTCGCATAAGTAACCGCTCGTATTAATTTCTGGCAGCATTCTCACAGCTCAACAAAATGTTTTGTACTTTTCATTCCGTGATTTCAATTTCCTTTCATGCCGTACACAAACCTATCGTGTAATACATTATAAAGTATCTTCAGATTGATTACTTGCCAACAATTTTTTTCGATCCCGGGCATAACGCACATCTAGTTAGTCGCACTCGGTTTCGCTCACCCTCTGCACGTTAAGAGCTCAATCACCAGGTATAATATAGGTATGTCCTATCGAATCGTTGTAGGTGGTTATGCTGTTTTCATTTCCATCATAATGAGCATAAGTAGCGGTTTCTCCACTCATCGTTTGATACATAGAAAGCCGCATTTCCCTTTCTTATCTTCATCGATAGATTAGGGCCTCTATGTGCGTACCTTCACATTCAAGCATGACCTCTGCTCGCGAAAATTACTTTCTTTGTATTGAATGTCTTTGGCCAATGTACAATCGTCTACCTTGGCTCGTTTATCTCCGTCACATTCGATTCACCGAGAATCGGTACGCAAACTTACTTCCTCTTATTCATCTTTGTTTTGTTCTCAAAGCATCATAACGTCTTCGCCTTTATCCTCGCATCACAACGAGAATATTAATGAACTCATGATTATATTTATTCTCCCAATAATAATCTACTGTGTTCGAAACTTTGCTTTTAAAACCTTGGTCGTTGATGGGTGGCGCACCGATATTTGATCGCGTGAAGGTCTTCGATAGATGATGTAATGATTCAGTTCGTCGATTGTCAAGACGGGCATTATCTATAATATTTATTGCGTCGCTGAATAAATTTCATCTGCTTGGCAAGCATAGTCGATGTATAAAACTTGAACACCGTTACTGTTCTTCACCTCCTCGCCAAGTCGTATAATGCCTTGATTTATTTGAGGAGTGATCAGGATATTGGTAGCCGATTGATGTTTGGCAGAACTTCATTCAGAGTCACCAATTGACCTCCTACTTTTCTTCCTCGTCGTTTTCTTTTTGTTGTTGTGACCTAGTCATTTGTCGAATAAACTTGATCAGTGCGGCTACAATTTAACACGCTATTTTGCTCCTCGTCATCAAAAAAGGTCTACCATATTTTCGGTATCGTCTTCCAATCTTCAATACCTTGGTCGCCTCTATCGGAGTCGTCAAAACCCAACAACTCGCTTCACCCATCATGTTTGCGTCGGCTTCACTTGATCTTTCTTAATTTGTATTTGCGCAGAAACTGTCGCTTGGCTATCTCTAAATATAGCGCCTTCCGAGTTCATGACCATATCGATCTTACTATCTGCTTGGGCGCCTTTTAAACAATTTCACAACTTGGATACCGGGTCGCGGCACCGTAGCGTATATAATCTGTATCACTCAAGATTATCCGTGAAATTGTAACCATAGCCAATCCAAGATGGATCAGGGAGCGAGTAAGTTAGGATATATCCCCTCGCGGTTGGCTCCTTCGTGCTCAGCTGTGGTTTTCGGCTCCAGTAAGTCTTTTGAATCTTACCTGATATATACAGCTCCTATTTTTCTTAAACGCCTGCAACCTCATGCTAGCGGGTGGGTGCCGACGCTTTACGCACTTTACAGGTCTCTGGCGCAGTTTAATATATAAAGAGAACGCTACGGTATTATCGGTCGACAACCCCGGCTAGTCGCTCAGCGATTCTTTTACGGTAGCATCTATTGTGTTGACCGGATCGTTGCTTGACAAGAATCTTTCTTTCTCGTAAAGAGAGCAATGCCCAACCCGGGCCAACTTTAGAAGTTCTGGATCTTCCAGTAGAAACCTCTACGAGCTATAACTCTCGACGTTCGGTGGCAGGTACAATCCAACCCACGCAGGAAATCATTGGAAGAGTGTACACTCGTTCTGGTCTTGGAAATTCTGCTTGTATTGATTTACCGCTTTGCTATATTGTGCAGTCCATTTTTGTGGCCCTGTAGTCTTCTCTATATCCTATCCAAATACCCAATGAAACGTATTGGGGATCTTCCATCCCCCAAGTCGAGTTACTCCGCCCCTCAGACTTCTTTTGCTGG
>JH598110.1:0-29795 GCA_000173235.2 Hyaloperonospora arabidopsidis Emoy2
GTGAAATGAGGGTCTTGATCCAAGACAATAGCCAGTGGTAGTCCGAGTTTCGATGCACGCGACCAATGAACAGCAAATATGTACCTTCCCCATCAATCGAATCTAGAACAGCCGATAAGTAAGCAATTTTGCTCAAACAATCGACGAGACCACAATACCCGTGTTGCCACCCGATTACTTCGGTAGACCAAACAAAAAGTCCATGCTGATGGACTCCCAACACCCAGAGGGTACAGGAAAGTTAGGCAGCGGTGCAGTCGCACTAGCCGAGTGTTTGACCCGTTAGCACGTTTCACATGCGCGCACATAAGTGCTTACCCATTTATTGAGTTTAGGCCACCAATAACGCTGGCTAACTAAGCCGCAGGTCTTTTCAAGACCGAGATGACCGCTAATAGCTGTGTCGTGGACCTCATAGAGAATTCGATACTTCATTTCTACCTCATGAGGAGCAATGATGCGCGAGGTATCCGCAGTATCCGTGCGATAGCACAACAAGCCGTTATTGATAGAATATCAATGTAGCCTCGTACGTGAACGTGCTAAAAACAAAATTTCCTGGTCTTTAGACTCATCTCCTTCAAGAGCACGTAGCAAAGCTACATATTGTTCATCCTTGGTATGGGATGCAAGGATTAGTAAGTAATTGAAGACGACAAAATCGTAACATGAGCAAGCTCATAGTCAGACCGTCGTAGCAGCGCATCCGCCATCCTATTTTGTCTCCCTGGCTTATAATCACCTCGAAGTTATATTCTGCAAGTAACGCAATCCAACGGGCCCTGATCTGCGAGAGGTGAGGCGATTGGGTCACCGGTCTTAAAGACGATGAATCGGTATGGACTAAAAAGGCTTAGAGCCAAGCAGGCGGACTCTGAATTTGACTAGAGCATACTCCATAGCAAGTAGATCCTTATCGTTAACTGGATAGTTCTTTTCAGCAGCTTTAAGATGACGGGATTCATCATCAATGACACGCTCGTGTCCCCCAAAATTTGTTTGTAAAAGAGTACAGCCAATGGAAAATTCGAATCATCACAGAAAACACTAAAAAGCCGATCAGAATCTGGCAAAGTTAAAATTGGGGCACTTGAAGCATCTTCTTCGGTGCTAGTCCAACATCACTCCACATCCGTTTTAAGGAGATTTAAAAATCACCGAGCCATATCAGCGTAATTCTCGCTATGCTTGTGCACATTATTGGCAAGGCTATGCAACTTGCGTAGATCCTTTTTGGTTCTTTGGAACACGCCAATCCACTATGGTCTTCACCTTTGTAGTATGCGTCCGGAGTACCTCTCTTCCCAATGAAGCATCCCAAAAATGGGATCTCGTCCGCACCAAAGATAAATTTTTGATGCATTAGCATAGAGCTTATAACTGCGCATGCACTCTAGCACAGCTCGTAAACGGTGGATGTGGTTATCCCGTCGACCCACCCTGTTCCGCATGAATATGGACAAATACTTCATCAAATATGTCTGTGTAAAATCACGGTGAGGGCGTACCAGTTGCTTCACCAGACAATTAAACTTAGCTGAGGCATTGGAAATCCCCTGGGACATAACCAGCCACTCCCAAAGCATACCGCTTAGAGTAATATCTGCTGTAAGCGGTTTATCACTTGATCACAGGAGCAGTCGATAATAACCATCGACAAGGTTGAGTGCACTTTACATTGTACATCCTGCCGTGTTGTTCTAAAGAACGTCCTTTCTAGTAATGGGTGTTCCTGCCGGTATAGTAGCCGCATTAAGCTTATTACAAGTATGCACAATACGCCACCATAGTGCTTTTTGACGCAAAATGTAGGTGTGTAACAAAGAGACTTGCTCTCACGCACCATTCTCGCCGCGTGCTTAGCACCGAAAAACTCGTCAATGAGGTCACATTGTTCCTTTGTTAAAGGCCACTGCCATGTAACGCAGTATTTGGTTCCTGGAACCAAGTCAATTTCATGACGTACGCCGCTATCGGGAGGTAATACAGACGGTGGATTATGGCATACCACGTCTTGAAGTTCCTTAATGAAAGGGTAGTAGGAATCTGAAGGATTTTTAAAATGGATGATCCACTACGGACAATAAGTGCCGCCTTTGTATTTTCAAGGACCGTCTCATCCAATAGAGACGAGTAGTTCAATTCATTTTCGGGTCGAAGGACCACCATATCGGAAAAGTCGCCTGCCTTCAAGGCCTGAATGAACTAATCGACAGCCATTTCGTCTATCTCTAACAGATCAATTAACAATGGGAGGCCGCAATGCTGACTTCACCATCCCGGTGACCTGTCGCTCCATCGACCATTTGTGTATAGATGACCGCTAGTATCGCTCAGCGACATCATAGACGCTTTAATTCTCTCAGAAGCCATCTGACGTTGCTGCCTTCTCTGCAAAGAGAATGAAGTCCTCAACAAGGACGGAATATTTGGTCCCACAAGGTAAGTATATTCTTCAACCTTAATTTGCTCTATAAAAAAAGATCCGATGTCATTACTGACATCCAATGCAGATTTACTTAACTCTATCTCATCATCGGCAAATCATCCGCCATTGCACGTACATCAGGAAAGTTTGACTCTTGATGTCCGGGCGTGGCGCACAACAATGCCATTACTGGCATTCAGTGAAGTTCTATGACAGTCGACCTCACTCTGTGGATGTTCACATCTCACTGCACGTGCATCAGGGGAGCATCGCTCTTGATGCCGAGACAATTCGCCAGCAATGTCATTACCGACATTCAGTGTGGTGCTATAGCAGCCGCCCTCACTCTGTGGATGTTTACGTGCCACTCCACGTTTATACAAGGGATCACACCCTAATGACTCGAGCTGCGGTCATCAATGCTATCAGCATCCAGTGGTTCATTGTAAAATGAGTGCCGCTCAACGGAGTACGTGCCGTTTCACTATTGTTATTAACAGCAGGGTCAATTAGCTCAGACATTCCTATGTCCAGAACACTAACCAAATCTGTCAGTGGCTTACGCCAATAGAGCTTTTGTTGTCTAGCAAAGGTGGGCTGATGACTCTCCAAATCGTCAATAGAAACATTGCGCGTTGCTCCTAAGGTTTTGGACCTCCAATCAAGCCATGGTTCATGGCGTTCCAGACAGACCATATCGAGAATGAGATCATATCTCGAGTCCAAATCTAGAACAATACGGCGTTCAATGTTGTCAAAGTCTAAACCTTTACGCCTAAGATTAACGGAGCTTTAGGTACAGTGACGCGGGCCCCAGTTGCTAGACGGACCGTGATAAAAATACCTTCATGCACTTTGAGCGCTTCAGAATACTGCTGACCCCTTCAAGAGAACGGCGTCGGACGTAGTTGCCCGATGCCCCGGAGTCAATCAAAATTGACCACGTGTCTTCAAAGCCTATAACCGTTGCCGAGGCAACAAACAAGCCTGACGCGTATTCACGCTTCGTGGTAACGTCCACGAGATCGTTTGGGGCTAAACCCTGTTTAGATCTACCTCCTAGAGCCTTTACAAATCCTAGTTCCTCTCCAGTAGGGCGCCTCGTGCCTACCGGGAGTAGACGTTTTCCCGTGCCGTACCATGTTTCTGGTTTGGAGCGGCAGTACGGCTCGGCCGATTCTGTCGCGGTTTACGCAGTGGACAGTTAGGGCGGAGATGCCTTGTGCTTCCGCACGTGTAACATCTACGGATGTTACGTTGCTATTCTACAGCTTGAAGCACGGCTTCTTCATCATCCGCATGACTGATGTCCATGGGCTTATCCCTGTAGATCGAATTCTGGGGTTGCCAATGTGCACCAAAGCGAGCCGCTATAAAGTTATACTCAGCGTCGAACACTATGTCTACAGCCTCCTCATAGGTTGAAGGATGGACACGAAAATCTTCGGTCTGAGCGACCCCAGTACGGCTACCTTCCATAAAAATAGTGAAACGAACTTCCTCTGGGGGGATCCAACTGCATAGCAGCGAGAAGAGCTCATAACTCTTGGACATAGTCGTATAACTCGTTTCTCCCTTGTCGGGAGAATAAGAAGCGTGAAGGCACTCGAGGAAGTATGATTAGGTGGTGCGAACACGTGAGACCTCTGTTTCTTGAGCGAATTCCACGTGGGAAACACGGCGTCTACAGACGCATCATATGTCAGAGTCCATTCTCTAGCTCTTCCACAAAGTTTGATATTGCCAGGCAAACTTTCTGCTGCTCGGTTCTCAGAATAGCGGCGCTCATCGACATTCCGACCTCTCAAATCTAGAGAAGGAGGTTGACTCCCTCTTGTCATTCGAATGTCTTACGCTCATAAAGAACGGGCGAACCTTAGAACGTTTTGGGCATAGGGATGTAGCGTGTCGGCATAGCCAACGCTACATGGTCATGGACCTGCCCGATTAGGGTGGCCTCACATTACATAAAAGCCTCCAGCTGCGCATTGAGCACTTCCGAGCCTCGGGCACATTATGGTCGATTTTTTAGACTCAAATCAAAGCTATAAGCTTGTCAAATGCGGGCATTAAGCCTCCGAGATTAAGCTAGGATTTCCATCTGAACAGAGGATTAGTCGAATTGCAACTACGATGTAGAATTGAATACTAGTGCTAACACGTTTAGCCGAGCTACACAGCTCTTTGTCAGAGAAAGACTTACGACTCTAGAAGCCACTTAGTTCTACGAAACTACGTTCCTATCAGTTTAAAGAGTCTCTAGCTCTTAGAACTAATCAACAAAGACTCTGAGAGTCTTAAAGCTCGTAGAGATTCCAGTCCTGGTTCAAGGGACTAACAACGACTCAAAGAATCGTACGCACAAGGTGATCTAATGTATGCGCAAAAGCTGTCTCTTACTCTTAACGATCTACTGACGTCTCTATATGACACGTGTCACTCAAAGATCAAAAGGGGAACTGAGCTTTATTTCGTAGTTTTATCTGGAATAAACCTCATTCAACTACCTAATACTCAGGCTAAAATAATTCGCATAGTGATCGTTAGTAAATAAAAGATTGATGGATGGTACATCAATCTGTCATCAATCGATGACGGAGGTTATCAACCACATCAATTATCACAGATAAACCTTGGGATTGTATACCACATATACAAGGTATATCCTTTTCGGGCGGTAACGGTCGTGTGACACCTTCACAGGTTGATTTTGCCAAAACATTTTATAGTAGTATGCGCCAAATCTTGGTCATGAGCAATCGTGAATATCACAGCACGAATAAGATGATCCATCAACCTGTCAAAATGTCCGTACTAAAACAAGGGCATTCCATGTTCTCTTAAGATACGTTTCTTGCTGAAAACGGTGAGTAAATTTAAGTCTGAGGACTTTCACGTACACTGGTGACTTTAAAAGCCAGTTGTGGCAACAGTGCAGAATCAAAAAGAGATGATCAAACTATCGATCGTGCAATCGAAAGGCTATAGAAACGGCACAATCTGCCGTCTCCACACCAACAAAAGGTCATTATCGATAAACTTGGAGTACTCTCCCAAGAGCATCAACCTCTATTTTTCAAGACCCGACGCAAGTGCTTCAATGAAGTGGTCGTCACGCGGCTGTAGAAATCGACTTAGTCATGGTGTCTCTAAGAACGCTGGCACAAGTTCTGAACCATCAAAACAGGTAAACAGAAGACATGCAATGGTGGACGCCACTACTCGGCGTGAACCATCTGCTTATGGGCATGAAGAAGATGACAATGCACCTTTAAAGAGTTTTTAAAATGCGCAATTTGTTTTCTGGTTGACAACCTGCTCAAAAATATATTCACCGACTTACAGTAACAAGAACGAATATTTATCTGAAGTGCCATGTTCTACGACGCGAGTAGCACATTTTTTCCTTTCGTAAGCAGACACCATTACGCTAAGTTTCAAAAGAGCGGGTATTGATGTTTTTCTTCCAATCTTTAGAGCATCCATATATACATACACTGCTTGTTAGTCCTCCACGATCTCTCGTGCTGGAATTTAATTTCGGTACCTTGCCTTGGTGAACCTGCAGTGACAACGCAGGTGGCGTATCACCATGTAAAGTCAGAATTCCTGTAGTACCACGATTCTGGTAAATGTGAGGATATTGTCATCAAGCGCACGTGCTTTTACGAGCTCAGTCCATTCCTATAGCGCATTGGGAGATTATGGTTTACAGGACAGCATCGTGGATCATCAATCATCTGATCTACGCCGTACCTGGAGACGCTGAAGCAGCGTTCCATAATACACCGCGAAACATCACTATTAAATGACAGAGAATATATCTGATGAAGCAGTTAAATATCTTCATCCGTGTAAGTTTTTCATTAATTTATCATTCCGACATATAGAGTTTGTAAGGCCGCTCGGTGCATTAGTCAAACCTGTGACGACACGAACGACAACACTACATTGTACATCTTCATCAAAATGGAATCAACAAGTGTAAGAAGGACGACCACAATTACGTACACCGGACGCGCCGGAGCTGTATCTGCGTCTTACACGGGATACCTCAACGTTTCTTTAGGAGTGGAAAGTCACGTATTAATTTTTAGGGAGACAACGGCTTAGTAAGATAATTATAACATCGTTTTGGGGGGTGTCTACCTAGTCTGTCCCTAAAAATGCCCCAGACGATTAGAAAAATAAAAATGCCCCTCGACCTTGTATGCTCAAGTTAACGTGGTACACATATAAATTCATATCTTTAGTCATCACTCAATGGAAAAGGTTAAATGCACGGTCGATAGTGGATCATATCACCGGTAATTGGTTTAAGTTTAAAGGGTCACATCCAGTACCTCTTAAAGGACATCATCAACTTTAAACGGATGTATGTGACCCCGTTATATTATTATTATGATTTTAGTGCTCCACTTACGGATAAATTCATCCAAAAAACATTAAAGCCTCTCGACATTGACTATGTCGGACGTGTCGACAAGAATGAGTGCAATACACCGACTCTAATGGCAAGAATAGGCAAGATAGAAATCATACCTATACGTTCTCCAGCCAACCGGCGTTTATCGATACGAGCCGTAATGTGAGCACCAGCAGGATACCTCAGAAACTCTGTGGAACTATAAGCCACTTCTATTTTGGTACAAGGTCGGGATGACATAGAGTAAAATAGAACCTGGAAGCTATGTGCGACGCCTTTAAGAGTAATCGCATTTGTGTGACATGTATTTCGTTCTATGGTTGCAACGGAGCAATGATCTAATATATCAATCCTTCTCTGTATCATGCGTCATAACCCTTTTTCCCTCGTCTATCTCTTTCAATTTACCATCATGTATCTTCTTCTGATAATAATATAGTATTGGGTGCAACAATGAGCCCAACACAGTAAGACAAATATTGATGCTCTCTCAGAAGTTTTTCATACTAGCCGTGGCTCAATGGAAGCAATCTTAGCCTCTGGTATCTCCTCTTAATCACTTTCGTCTACAGGTCTGAAGTGTTTTGTTGTTCTTGGTGCGCACATTTACAGCTCGTATTTCCGAGGGCATTCTTCTGTGTGATGGTCCAGACAACACGTTTACAAGTAGACCGATTAGGTATCCGTCGACGGACTGTACTGCAGCGGATACTGATCTATTGAAGAACAATAGAACCCCTATAATAGTCGCACAGCGTTCGTTGAGGAGTGCCAGCCAACATCAAGCCAATTGTATTCCTCCGGCTGTCTGGAGGAATATTAAAGCCGCTTTCGAGCAGTTCACATTAATGGCTGCAGTACCTGACTCGTACACAAAAAACAGAACGCTCTAGAAGTCTTATGTAGCTTAGACACAGCAAAAGCACGATGTCGGCCGAATCTGCCAATAACTACTGCAGTCAACATGCCTACCAGTAAATTTCTAGCCGGTTAGACATCGCATTATCAAAACTGTTCCCAAGTCCAATTCGCTGACGCAACATCGTGATCAAAATATCAAGGTACTCTCACCCGAAGCTCAAACGTGATGACGAAAATAATAATGATAGCGAACCCAGTTCGAAAAGCACCACGACCCCGACTCCGTGTTCGATCTATTCTGCACTGCTCCCGTTTTTAAAATAAGAGACTCAGCTGAGATTTATCACCATAAAAGTGCCATGCAGTGCTTACTTAGGTGGGAACGTCGCTGTTATCGCAAGTCGTTCGAATGATATTCATCACCAACGCTGGAGTATAAGCCATGGGTGTCGCGCAGAAAACCGCACTTCAAGCACCTACTTGAAAGTAATTACCCAGCATTCAAATCGTATCAGCAAAACCATCACTCCAAAGATACGTCACGTACACGACGCCTTTTAACGGCCTGGCAGAAATCATCTACTTCTTCAGCGATGTTACCCTACGGCACGTCACAGCAAAACATGAGCAGCACAACATGACTGATTTCAAATAGTGGACATTGTATCACCATCAAATAAACAGCAACTAATGTAGCGTAGCAATTTTAACGCAAAAGGCACGTGCTCAATTCACATATCAAACACAGCTGGTTCGTATAGCACGTACAATGCATGGGCGATACACTAAAAAGTATCAGGGGATGAGTGTCATTAAAGAGCTCAGAGCTCATCCAATTTGCAATGTCACTAGTACAGCATCAAGCATAGACCGATGTGAGCGCGCTCGCAAGCGCACATTCGATAACAAGGCCAACGTGATCTAGAATGGCGCCACTATACTTAGAATTTGTAGAAGATTCTTTTTTCTCGTAGTGTGGTGAAGAAGCGCCCTTTATTCCACTACGGCGACGCGGCAATGTAATTGACATCAATAAAATCAGAACCACGTTTTTTTTATCAACTGGTTCTAAAAAGCCTCTCGATATAGTGGACAGCAACAGGCTACACTCCGAGCCAAAAGTTAAGTACACCCCGCGTTTTTCTACTATATCTCAGCGACTATGACACATTAAGAACTACTATTTAAACAGGGTAGATCTGTAAGTGTGTCCTAGATGGTGCACGCGTGATCGACCCGGTTTTAGCAGTTTGTAGGGGGTATTCCATACAAATATCGTAAAACAGATACGCCACCTTTATCCATACAATCGAATCAAGATTAAATATGAGAGAAAGGCCGCTTGTTATATGCCATTCTGCAAGTAAGGGGAAGATGAATAGAGCTGTCGGAAGAGCGGGGAAGAACCACGGTCTGCGTGAGGTCGGGCACTTTATTAAAAATATTGCGAGACGTCTTAAGTGCTTGGGCGCGTGTGGATCTGCATTGCAGCTTTAGCAAGTAAAGATCACAACAGGTCGTCCCACTCTTCTTACAAGCCGCGACGTGCAGCGCGTCGTGTGAGAAGTAGCGACGGAAAGTTATACGTACATCAGTTATGCTGACAAGCTGGAGCTCAAGTGCTCCGCGCGGACCGTCCGCCGCATCTCCCTTGGTGTAGACTGGCTTGTTATCACTAAAATGGACTGCACCCTACCTCTCTCGCGCGAGCACAAGAAAGCGAGACATCTTATCGCGCCAAGACCTACGTGATCATGGCCGTTCCCAGGACGCGGCTATTTTCTCGGATGAAAAAAGGACGCGGCTATTTTCTCGGATGAAAAAAGTTTAATTTCGACGGCCCCGATGGTTTCAAGAACTGCTGCCGTGTCCTGCTCTCCCCGCCTCGTAAGACCATCCATAGAAAAAAACGGTGGTGGATTAATAATGGTTTTGTCCGCATTCATTTCAAAAGGAAACTCTGAGATAGTAGTGCTAACTGGGAAGCAAGCATCTGAGCATTATGTGTACCCGATATCGGAATTTGTGCTTCCAACTGCACATTAAATACTACGGTGCCGACTATATCCTCCAGCAGGACAACTAATCGATTAAAACGTCGGATTTGACAGCGGAATTTTTCGAAGCGCAGCAAGGAAAGTTGATGAAATCGCCAACACGTTCACCCAATCTTAACCCGATTGAGACATTGTGGTCAAAACGCATAGAGCGTGTACGTTAACGGTAAGCAGTTTTTACAATGTCAACGATCTAACAACGGCTATTTTGTCTGAGTGGGTAGGTATCGAGTCAAAAACCCTGCGTAACCTCGTTAATTCAATTCCAAAACGATGCGTCAAAGTGATCGAGATGCGTGGTAACATGAACCATTATTGAATAAACTCAGCTCTTTTCTCGTATTTAATATTGATTATTATATGATAAAGGTGGCTTATCTTTTGATCACGTCCATTTTCCGACATTTGCCGCCCTACGAACCGCTTAAATCGGGTCGATTACACATGAACTTTATTGGACACACTGACGGATCTACCATTTTTAAATAGCAGTTCTCAATTCGTAATAGTCCCTGAGATATATAGAAAAACGTGGGGTGTACATTTCTTGAGGCCTGGAGTATATTAGATTGACCATAACAGATGAAGGTTAAAAAGTCATATTTTAACTTGCCTTATCAAATTGTAGGCACAATGACCGACTCGCGACCGGTACGCTTAACCTTTCCTTTCTCAATTTCCACTGTACGGTCGTGCTCAATCCCCCCCCTGCAGGTGGAGTCGCGTAGGGGGTCCTGCCGGGAGCGTGCTTCACTCGCAGCCACCAGTTGCGGGTGCAGACGGCACAAAAAAGACGTGAGCGCTTATTTGTATCTTCGACCGCGGCCTTAAATGTAGATAATAGGTGCTGATGTAGTTTTAATTGATGGTATTGTTTTTGTTATTGTTTTGGTATCGTTATTATTGTTTTCTAATGTCGTATTTGTAATTATTAGTATTTTGTTTCATTTGCCGCTATTTTATCACTAGTGTCGTTGTTGCTGCTACCGCTGTGGCTGTATCCGTTGTTGTTGTTATTGTAAGTGATTTATGTTGTTCCTATTGCTTTTGTGAATGCTGCTGCTGGTGTTGGCGTTTTTGCTGCTGATGTCGTTGTTATTGTTGTTGTTGTTGCTGATGTTGCTGTTGGTGGTACCGGTGTAGCTGTTATTTATGATGCTGCTACTTCGGTTCTTCTACCAATGTTAGTATTTCTTGTTGATACCACTATTCTGTGGTGTTGTTATTACTACATTGATGCTGTTGTAATTGTTTAGTTTTCGGATAGGAATACGTTTCCTTCTCGTACGATATCGTTGCTTAGCTTTTTCAACTATTTAATCGACTAACATGAATCCATTCTATCTGTTTAACTCTTATTCTATTATTCTATTATTTCAAAGAATTTACCAGTGCCATGGAAACATTTTAGTGCTGTTGCAGGGATAAGTCGGCGATGTCGATGACTTCTCTCCAAGGACAGCAAGCTGGACGTGGAGAGCTCAAGGGTAATGATAACACACAAAAATACAGTCGATTTGGTCGAAGTGTTAACTTACCCCAGCATACATGTCATAGTTTAAAGAAATGAATATACTCTGTATTGAAACGTACAATACAGACTTCAAAAAGATTTAGTCGGACAGTATCCGCCATCATTTGGCATTCGGTCCTCTAACGGTCATATCTGGTGCCACACCGCCTGCTTCGTTTTTTCGAAGTGCTACAGAACTCCTTAACGTATTCTTGTAAAGTAAATTGGTAGTAATTAGTGGGGCTTCTAAATTTTTAAGGACCTACACACCCGCTAGATTCGATACAAGTTATCTCTATGGCACCTAGCTTGCAGCCTTTTCCGTCTCAAATAGGTATTGACATATTGCAGCGTTGATACGAGATCATAGCATAAGTCCACTCTGTCACGTTGCAGATCCGCATGACCGTAATCAAGCGTTCATCTGTTTTTGAAAGTCAGACGTATCATCATATTTGTGTGAATGGTGATTAAAAACGGTTAGTTCCTTCATCAAAGCACAATGTCGATATATGTGTGCCACGTTAACTTAAGTATACGACGACGTGGGGCATTTTTTATTTTATCATTATCTGGGGCATTTTTTTTTACGAATTATTTTTAGGGAGCCGTTATACGTACCACACCCTTGTATCATATGTACTACAGCCCATATTTCGCAGAAAATTGGACCTAAAGTTGTCGCTTATATAAAGGGGTGATTATTGGGGTTTCCAAATATAAAAGTTTAGATCTCTCAATTGTGGCTATAACCTTATCTGCGATTTGTCTTTAGCATTACGATGGGGGAAGATAAACGAGAGCTGGACAAGACGACCGAGTTCATTAACGGATTAAACGATGGGAGCGTCATCTTTGACACAACGAAAACGTATAAGTATCAAATACGTACCTGTATTCAGCCTCAAACGTCTAGCGCAGTCGCGATACCGACTTGATAGACAAAAACGATGTCAAGAAATAGAACTGACGCGACTGTAAGTTTTTTCGCAATATACTGGTGTACAATATTATGGATAAAACTGATAAAGGAATTGTGTGTAATCTGAATGGGCTCATGACAGGACAACTGTTTCATGTTTGATAGGAAGTGGATGCCCAAGATGAGACAGTTTAAATGATATAACGTCGTAAGCTACGTTCAGATGAAACATCGCGGCGAATAGGTGATGATGCTGGGGCTGGCGGACAAAATTCATTGGAAAATAGAATGAGTGGTAGTAGCTTCGAATGTGCAGTCACTGGAAGATGTTTGTGTCGTGTCGAATTGCAGTTTGTCGCACCCACAGTCCAGGTGAAAATCAAGATCGAGTTACTGTTGTCATTCGTTGACCAATTGATGCTGAAGTGCGAGAGGTACTTCTCGGCAAGGGCAAAAGTCAAGACAAAATCTACTTTATTATGCTCCGCTCGTCTGCACTGTGCTGTTTCAAGGAAAGTAAGTAACTTTAGAACGCTTTTACGAATACGGCGAGATTCTATCGATTATAGCTGGTTTTCTTTCTTCAGTGGTCGCTCAGGCCCTTATCGTTGGTCATATGTCGTAGGGACAAAGAATTTGGCAAACATCTCAAGCAACTGAACAAGCGAAGCAGCTTGAGGGGTTATTTGCCAATTGCTATGAGCACCCCAGAACGCGTGCTGGAGCTGAACACACGAAGCGCGTCATCTTTGACGAGGAGAAGAAGGAAAACGACATAGATTTTCAGAGCCGACTAAACAGTCATTAAGGCAGTAATTAGAATTCGAGTTACTTCACATTGCATCTCTATTGAGGATCATACGACCATAAACATTGCTTTAATACTGTTGAGTCTCCAACAGCCGCTTGCTGCTAAGGGTCCTTGCCTCTGCGTAGTGATGCGGCATCTTCTCATGCTGTGTGGTTGTGTCTAGTATAATCAAATGTTAAATTGAATGAGCCGTTTGACTCATTTCGTCGCAATGTTGCCTGGAAAAGGTAGCGGGTTCGCGGGATGCTAGTAATACAGACAACTTTTCCTTTCCATTTGTGCGCTCCTCCATGTACACAGTAAACGACAACAAGTTGGATTGCTCCACCATTTCTGTTAGAAATGGCTCGCGAACTTCCCCATTTGACTTTGTAGCCTTCTGCTGATGCAAGGACATGAAGCCTTCCCTGCTATATCAAGCGACGTGGTCGCGCCATCAAGTTCGGTGTTAGCAAAATGGTGTAGTGGTCTCAATAACTTCGATCGGGTCTTGTGTGTCGTATTTAAGATACTATACACTTAGACTTAAAAATCTTTGATTTAAATCGGGCTGTGGCACTATGACAGAAAGGTAGGCCCATAAGAATCTTATTTGTTTTAAAATGTGCTGTGGTAAATATAATAGAAAGCAAATATTTAAGAACCTTATTAATTTAGATTGGGCCGTGGTACATAAACAGGAGGTCGTGGTATGTGTAACGGCTCCTTTTTTATTTTCTAATTATCTGGGGCATTTTTTTATTTTCTCTACAATCTAAGTTATATTTTGGAAATTTATAGCTACACACCCACCCTTTGCGTACACACCCAGACAAATTGATTATATTATTCATTTGCCTCAAATTGTAACGTAATGCATAAAATCAAAGTTATATTAGTCTTTATTAAACAACGCTGCGATCATACTTTGCTCGAGCATGTTTCGAGGTTTTGTCAAAGCATCCATTCTATAATACAGGAGTTTAAAGCTACAACAGGTTTCGTTAGTCACCCATCTTAACAATACTGTCTATATAAAAAGTGCTGATGATGATTGATGCACCTTGATAGAAAGGACAAGAGCAGCATAAGTACCCGTCGACTTGAGTTCTGGCATATCATTGCCGGCATTTATCGTACTCATGTACGAATGGTTCACCTCCTCTTCTTCTGTCGCTAGTGCTTACCCGTTCGATGCTTCCGTAGCGTCCGGATGTTCCTCGAGTGAACGAACCACCTCGACGTAAAATTTATAAGTGGCCTTCATACCAATCATCTATGCTGTTTGTTTCTTGCCGAGTCGAATCAAAAACAGGTCGATAGAAATACTAATCTAAAAAATACGTTGCATTCGTGTGGCATATTTGCACAAAAGAACGATGATAGCGCTGCTGGAGGAACTGTACATGGTCAAGGTGCTGCATCAGCAGTAGGGAGTATGTCTGTCCACACAACAATGGAAGTGGAAACCACAAGCACATGCCGAAGGTTGTTGACGCGATCGTCATGTCATTTACGCAGTTCGCGCGCGAGATTGACGGTGAAGGTGCGGGCCGTGATCGGTGTGTACGTCGTGCATGTATTCGCTCTCTAATTGTAAGCTGTATGTTTTAACGGTCTAGAGGTAGTCCAAGTGCACTTTGACCCGAGTCATACCGACAAAAAGGATCGACAGAGCAGCAGCAGCTTTATCCCAGTAAATAAGGAATAACAGGTTTTACAGTACAGAAGTCGTACTGACCTGCTAATCTCGTCACATGCGGAACTCGTCTGCGGTCTTCATGATTTTGCTCCAGAACGATACCATTCAGGTTGTACTGTTCCACGAACGAACTGGTTAGTCTGCAAGTAAAGCGCTTAAAGCGTTTCTACTGCGATTTCTGCAGCAGTTAGGAGAAGCGCTTAAGCAAGAGCTTTCTCAATTACAGCCGCAGTTACAGGCGAGTGCGACGCCCATGCCGGAAAAAGTTGGTGTCGATACTGGAACAACAACATGGACACTAAGCTGCGTCTCTACTTTTTGCATCGTTTTTGTGGCCTTCTTGTATGCACCCTATAGCTCGAAGCCGTTAAGCTCCGTTTCGGAGATACGATGCTGAGCTTGATAGTCAATTGCTGCTGCAATCCAGTGGCGACCTCGGTATAGAATGAGCTGCTGGTGCGATACACTGGGGTCGTATGTTATATAGAATTAATATATATATCGAGGCTATTTGAAACCGAGATGCAAGCTTTCCCTGCAGCAAACTCGAACGATAAAGCACTGCTGTGAGTAATTTGGAAGTATCTCAATTATCGCTATAAATACTGCGGACTCGAAATCTGCCTGCTTCATGAGTATGTAAGATTTATCGTTGTCATGATTTGGCCCACACATCTTGAATAGTTCCTGTTGCTGCTGCTGCTAGTCCAACGTACTTGTTCTTCGTCGATCACCGAGGCCAACAGGCTTGACTCCGAATACGAAACCCCATATATCCAATTGGACACGACAAAACTGCTGCGACGTAGTTAATGGAGATAAATCGAACGTTTTGCACGTTTAATAAAGAATAATACAGCTTAGATGTTATGCATTTACATTACAATTTGTGGCAAACGATTGATTCATGCAGTTTGACTGGGTGTGTACGCACCAAACGGTGGGTGTGTACCTATCATTTTTTTAAAAAACACAAAGGGGTGGGTGGGTGGTCAAAGAAGGGAAATGATAAACGGCTGAATTCATTTTTTATTCGGCTGGTTCATTCTAAAACGTTTTTTTAATAACTTAAAGCTAACTCAGAAGTGCGCTCAACTTCTCCAACATTAGATCCCATATACTCAATTTACTCACTTGACCGGTTATTAAAGATCATATTGACGATATCGGTGCAAAACAGGCTAATACCCTACCCAGTCCTTTTTCCTGCTGTTCACGTTTCATACTAAGAAATATGTCTCGTTTTGAGGCCATCATAACTACACAGTCTATAGGTCCATCAAATATGATGCACCGCACGATCATGAAGCTTATGGTGTGGGGGGTCATATCTCGCCTAAAAATATAGTTAGTGGCGCGCTCTAACGTAATGTGTGAACTACATTTTCTACCACCGAGATATACACCGTCTGCATTGCCACAGTTTTCAGTACAAGCAGCAAACATCACATAATAGAAATTGGTTGCGGCGGTTAGTGGCCGTAAATAGGTCGGAAATATACAAATACTGGTGTTTGCGGTCTCACGAAGATCCCCCTCTAGTGTCAAGAGTGGGCGCGTAAATTAGAGCACCAAAACTTTCACAATCAGGAGGTAATCGTGTCGGATAGCCATATCGCTTGCCCAAGAGTAAAAGCCAACAGCGCTGTGGTAAGAATTTTGCCGTTATTTGTTGCATTTGAGTTTGTCACAATGCACAAATGAATGTCATTGTCTTGTATCGGTAGCAATACAATTTAGAAAAATGTAGTGCGGAACACTTGTTTCCCATTGAGCAACTTTGGGGTTGAGGAGAGAAAATTTTGAAGGTGACAACCCCCTCTGTTAGACCTAGACTGTAAAGTATACACCAACAGGTGTATACATGCTGTAACTATACCAACCGTAACGGTGCGTCCCAGCCTTGTACCGGTGCGTCCCATAATCATACTGAGCCACGATATAACCAGGGACACGACATCTAGAATCAGGGACACAACATCTTATACTTCGCCCCACTAACACTTCGTTGTCTCTGATGTCTGATGTCTTGTGTTGATGTTAATTGCTACTGCAACGTAGTAGGCAATGGTACGATATTTAATAGCTGTCGTAGCTCCTTGAATTGTGTAGGTCCTAGAGACTTGGGTAAAATGTCTGCCAGCATCTCTTCTGATGAGCATTATACCAAATCAGAATCGTCTTTATTCACGTAATCTCGTATCTCGTGATACTTGAGATCGACATTCTTTACGTTTTAGTCCCCTGTGCTCGCTTCGATCACCTTTATTACTGCCTGATTATCTTCGTATAAAATCTTTCTTTTGCGACCTACACCAAGCTCTTTACACATATTGTGAGTCCACAGCACATCGTGCTGCATTCAGCCGCATCCACGAACTCTGGACAGCACGTATCATCAGTAAGCAATCGATGTTTATGGCTTGTACAAGCGTAAGTGTAGCTCTCCATTTGCAGTGCAAATCCGGTCACAGACCATCAATTATTCCTTTCATTCCCCAAATCAGCATCCGCATATGCCACAATCTACACGTCTAACTTGGGCCGTGATGCATTCAGGTCCACATGCTTCTGCACTTTTGTCTTTTCAGACAATGTCCAAACTAGTCCGTAGTCTGAAGTTCCTATCAAATAACGGAACACCCTCTTAACCAACACATAGTGCTCTCTTGTATATAACTTTAGAAATTTTCCCAAAATTCGAACCGCGTTAGACGCGTCCATTAGACTATCAATTGCAACCATCTCACAATTTTTCGATAATCCACATCTGGATCTAGGTTTACATACACCGGTTCCACATCCGGGTGTCCAGGCATCGGACAGTTGACTTGTACTTGTGGCGTAGGAATAGGCTTAAAATTCGCTATTATAAATTGCGCCAAAATCTTTTCAATGTAGCAGTGCTGTGAAATTAACATACTACACCTGGCATATATGATATCTCAATGCTTCACAGTACCCAAGTCTTTGGATTTAAACTTGCTCCGAAGCTTTACTAAAACCATATTAATGTTGAACCCAGTTCCTAAAATTAAGAGATTAATCACGTACACGGATATGTACACCTTGATCTCTCCCACTGTTCGCACATATACACCTGCATCCATATTTGTATTTCAAAACCACAATTGCTCAGATACTTGTCCAGCATTTTATACCAGATGAGAGATGCTTGCCTCAAGCCGTACAGGCTTTGTAACAGCTTGCAAACCCGACCAGAACCATCATCAAATTAATCGGGCTGTTCTATCTAAATATCGACACCATCGAGAGGTCCATTCAAAAATGCTGTTACAAAATCGAATTGGAGACACAGCAAGCCCAAGAACGAGCTAGAAGCAAAGCGAATCTTACCGACTCAGCCTTCACTGATAAAGTGTAGGTTTTCTAGAACTTGGTACAAAACTCTTGCTTACATTTTTAGTCGTTATTTGCGTGCGATATCGGCATGCTTCCCCTTTCGCATTGCGCTTCAGCATAAAGACCCACTTATTCATTAAAATCTTTACTCTATCAGGCCGATCCACTAGTTCCCATACGTGATACCGCATCAATTCTTGATACTCAGTTTCAAACGCTTTTGTCTATTGCTTTGCATTTTGGGCACTTCAATCTTCTGTAGCTGATATTGGCTCAAGCATGTCGGTCACCACCTGAATCACTAGCCCTGCAGAAATATTCAGTTCCTACGACGTCAGCCGTACAGGTGGACGTCTTGCTCGAGTAGAGCGCCGAAACGATGACTCAGGATCAGTTCCAGCTTCAACATCAATCCACTTCAACTGTGGTATCTTTATTTTCCCTCACCAATCGTGAAAGATCCGGCAATGACGTGCCATTCAGGTTGATAGCATCACAAGGTCTTGGAATCGTATCACTTTCGCTCATTCCCAGGCAATCATCCCCAACACTGAAGGCTTGCGGGCGAGTCGAAGGCACAGAGCCTCTGCAGTTAAACAGATCTCCATCGCCACGACAAGGTTCAGCCAGACTGCGGTAAGACAGGTCCATGACACATTTTCCACTGCCTCCTCCATCATCGACGAGGCGATACCGCTCTGGAACGTATTCATGTAGGCCACCATCACGACACGACCCCATCTCAGCCTATACTGGACTTGCCGCCCATTAACGTGACTATTGAGCATCAGTCCCTGCTGATCTCATAGGATTCACGCTCAACAAGTCGCTTCCAGGCTCGCCAGCCAATGCTGACTTGCCAACGGTTGAAGCATCATCTTCAGAATCTGAGCCATGGATCCCAAAGCCACTACGACAACACCTCTTATCACGATGCTCTATGTCATTAGGTATACCAACAGTCATTGCAGCACTCGGTGTAGTCAAAATTTCCGCGCAAACATATGAAATCGTGTAATATAGAGTGAACTTGCCGCTACGATATCGATTCAACAGAAGATTTTCGATATCCTTGCTATCAATTGTCCAATCCTCAATGAACTCTACAGTTTTTAACTCTTGAATGGCACCCGAACGCGCATCCAGAATGCGATAGCTAATCGAGTTTTTTGCGTAGCCAACAACGATCGACGGCTCACTGGGCTTTTACATTATTTTTTCTTAAAATCTTGTGTGTGAAAACAAACACCTAACAACCCCATGTCTGGAGATTCGAAAGATTCGAAAGCCTGCCAAAATGTCGAGTAAATGGTGTATCACCATCCAAATCTTCACTGGGAATGATATTAATCAGCTCCAAGTCATATGTAAATGCCTCTCCCCACAACAGATACGGCATGTCCACAGTTGTAAGCAGTCTGCCTACACGGGACATTACGATGCCGTTCATCCGCTCAACTAAGCCATTCTCTTCAGGGCTATACTCATTCTTCCACAAAAACACCACTCCTTTTTGGTGAAGAGCTGGTTTAATTGTCGGTTAACAATCTCCCTTTCTTGGCCAGTACAAAATATTTGGATGTGATGGCCTTGTGCAATAAGCCATGTCACAGAGAAATTACTACAGCAGTAGCTTCTCCTGTTGACTTTATTAAGAAGCCCCATACGTAACGTGTAGCCTCATCTTAAATGAGCTGAAAGTGTTGATACCCGTCATAGATACCAACACTAATGTAGCACATATCGGATATCAGCTTCTGAAATGGTACTGTCGACCTTGTAGTCACTACTTTCTTGTAGGACATTCATTGCACACGTGACTGTATACATACCCAGCATCGATTCATCGGTGCACTCACGTTACCAGTCATCGCCAAAACATACGCTGTATTTATTCTTATCATCCGTTGCAAGGATCCATAATTTATATGACCAAGGCGAGTATGCCATAACGCAAACACTCGCTCATTGGCACGTGAAAGATACGTCACGCGACTCACAGGGATGGCTGTGGAAGTGAGACGATAACGGCTACGAGTATTTACTAACTTCAGTAGCAAATCACCCTTCTTAAGCCAGCACATTGCTGCTTCCTGAGCCTGATAAAATCCCATCCATCTTGCTCCAGCCTATCCAAGCTCAAAATATTATTTGTTCCAGTCGATGTGAAAAGCACTTTTGATAAAGTGAGTAGTACTATATCACGAGAGGGGTTGTCATTCTTTACTCGTAGTTCCACGTCTCCAATATGTTCTGTATACTTGAAAGTTTTACCTTCCGAATCAAACACCATCGGTCCATCATCTTGTCTCAAGTTCAACATAATCTCCTTATTCGTGCAGACATGACAATCACATGCGGAGTCAAGGACCCACTTAATGGTCATATCAATCGTATATTTCGTTACCGCATTAATCGTATCAGCCGCTTGACGCGACAGCATGGCAATTTATCTTCTTTTACCAAACTGGCGTTTCTTCTGCTTCTCATTTTCCCAGCGTTTCGCTCTGAACGTTGCGACTCGGACTCATCTTCTCACACTTCGTCTGTGCGCAATATTGCTATATATGGTCATTATCATGATATTTCGGCATTCGCGATTGTCTCCCTGATACTTCGTAGCAGTAATTCACCTGAATTCTGGTTGTGGTTGCCACGGGACTTATATTGACTTCTAACTCGGTTTTTACCTTTCAGTGTTGATGATTGTTTCTGTGTACCAGCTGTTTGTTCCGTTTCTTATCAGTTTGAACAGAACATATATTTGTTAATTGTGACTCATTACTTCGGGCATCCAACTCCGACTCTATTCGAAGAGCATTGATCACTTGTGCAGACGACAGAGCCAAACGTTATATCCCGGGGTCGTAATACTTAGCAGATTGCCTAATCCACTTCATGATGAATCTGTAAATCATTGCTCAAAATGATCTTGGCAAACTCTTCATCAGCGATGACTTTCTTGTAATGTTGCAGCTCATTACGCTAAGTATTCATCTCACGGAGCCAAGCATTTATGCTTCTATCATACACATACTTGTTTGCATACAGATGTTGATGTGCAAGGATGTAATTGGCTTACTCTCTCTTACTTTGCTTATTGACAAATCACGTCCACATCGTGTGTGCGCTTGCCTCGTGACATATTAGCTCAGCATCGACGGTTGGAATACTATGCAGTATAGCACCACGAGCAACATCAATGATCAACACAAACTATGTACTAGTTGTCGAAGCTCGTACAACCGACTCATTTTCAATTACATCCCACACATTAATGCGTCGTAATAATTTTCTAACTCAACTGCATAAAATTAAAAATTTCCATGCATGATCGGCGGTTTGTTGTCGAGCTTCATCCCAAATCTACCACCAGCTACTTGAGTAGCCTCTTCCCAAGTTGGTAGCATCACACGTGGTCCAGGTATCGAGCCACCTACTCCAGATATTGTGCCACCAGCTCCAATTCCAAACTGCAACCTCCACTCAATATTCTAAATGATCCTGCCGTACCCAGACTGGCGGTGGCAGAGTACTGTGGCGTCTGTTAATTTACTAGGTGCGATAACAGACGCCACAGTACTCACAGCAGTCGAAATGTCATTCGAATTCGTCAACACATCACTAGCGGCTGTATCGTCCGACGACATCTCACTCAGTCCAGACATTCTTTCTCGTTATCTAGTCACTGCAAGAACCTTGGGCTCATAACCTGTAACAATGCGCACGTGAGTGTCAATGTCCTGTATCGGTAGCAATATAATTTAGAAAAACGTAATGCGGAACACTTATTTTCCACTGAGCAACTTTGGGGTTGAGGAGAGAAAATTTTGAAGGTGACAACCCCCTCTGTTAGACCTAGACTGTAAAGTATACACCAACAGGTGTATACATGCTGTAACTATACCAACCGTAACGGTGCGTCCCAGCCTTGTACCGGTGCGTCCCATAATCATACTGAGCCACGATATAATCAGGGACACGACATTGTGTACTTCACCACAGAGTTATCCGTCGTGCTTCTCTATCGCTTATGTCCATCAAGCTGACTTCTGCAGCCGAATCTGACCGAAGATAATAAACTTACAGTGTAACGGGGTGCCTCCGTTACATGATAATTTACACAAGGCACATATCAAGTACGAATATTCTGGTAGGACAAACAGAATATTTTTACAATATTGGCTAAATAAGTAATATTGTGTTGCAGAAGTAATACACTGCTCATTGGTTGACATAGATTAATGATATCAACCAATAAAGTCGAGCAACGACAGAAGAACGCAATGAGTGGTGAGCAGATAGTTACAATACATGTTTGTATTTTGATATAGTTAAATGAAGACTAAATAGGATTTATTGACAGGAAATTAACTATACTAAATAAAGTTCTACTTTTACCTTTTCTCGTGTTGAAACCCTCCTCTGCACGACGCGTGTACGTAAAGTCTCGAGACACCACCTTACTTTGTGCTCAGTGTAAGTAGCTTGTAATGTGACAGTGCAAGCGACTGATGCCATGTTACACCTGGTAGCACTTTGTAGTCTGTCTAACGACTATGAATATGTTGAATGATGAAGCGGAAGACTTCCATCCAAAGCATGAGAGCTACTCCCATTTGAGTCAAATCAAATACGATGCCGTCGAACGATTGAGCTCGACGATCGGGCCAGAAGCCGTTGACGCAATGTTGTCCGCTCTGGGTCCAGACGGGCAACACGCCACCATCGCCAAGTTCATTCAGAATGAACTTGACGCTGAGCGAAAAAAGGTAGCCTTGCTTCTCCAACAAGGGTATCAACAGACAGACCTGTTGAGAGAACATAATGCTAAAAAAATATGTCGAGTTGTTATGACAGCAGCAGGCTGCTGTTATCGGGTCGACACACTCACGTCGACCCGGATCACTGAAGATTGACATCTCCAAATACAAAGCAGCTGAAGAAGATTCTCTGCTGAGATGGTTTGTTAAGCTAAATGACGCCATAAGGGCTCGTCACATCGTCGATGAGCAAATGCAGGTCGCATTTGCTCATTCGAACTTGGCAAGACGTGCGAAAACTTGGCCCTTGGACCTCAAGCTACACGACCCATTTGTCTTTGGGTCGTTAGAAGTCTTCAAGTCTCGCTAAGGCAAACATTCTAACCACCGCGAGCTGAGTCCAGGGCTCAATCTGAACTCCAGATAATCAAACAAGGCAAACGTGATGTACACTCGTACATTCAGTACATACGTCATCTTACGAGTTGCATCACGTTCAATCCGCCGAATAAACAAACGTTGGTCACGTTGTTCATGCAGGCCTCACTGACGGTCCAGTCAGGACCTATCTCTTCCGGTTGGAATTTGATACCTCGGAAGAGGCAATCCGAGCTGCGTAACAAGAAGATTTCAGCGTGAAACAAGCTCACGTAAGTTCAAACTCCTATCGTCTCCCGAGGCGACAAGAAAGCGGAGGACCAGAACCGATGGACCTCTGGTACGCTGATAGTGAAATCTCTCGCGTTACCAATTATAGGAAATTGAAGACATGCAAAAGGTATCAAAAGCCAGGGCATTATGCATACGAATGCAGTGCCCCGAACGCGGTACCACGTACTGCAGGAAACATTTTATGTCAACCGGCCAAGAAGGTTCCAAGGCGTGGGTCCGACGCTGTTGCGAAAACGCAACACCGTAACGGACAATCAAAAAACTGGTCAGGGTCAGTAGGTATAGCACCCTACTGATCCAGCAACGTCAAGTGAATTTGCAGGCCTCTTGACGAGAGTTGCTCCCAACTCGCAATCATTGTGTGTTATTGCATCTGGTAATGAGGTTTCCTCATTGGATTGAAGCTCGAAGTGGAAAAGGACATGTCACTACGAGCTCTGTTGATTGTGGGGCGTCAAAAGACTTTGTACAACGCCAATCGCTAGACAATAGCAAGCTCAAATACATCGAGCGAGAGATCTGTCCAACGAGGATGACGGTACGCCTCGCTACAGGCGCATCCGTAACAGTGATGAAACGTGTAGTAGGAATTTCCTACACTGAAAGAAGTCCAATACGATGATGACTTCATCGTCTTGGACTTGGATGACAAATTTGATGTTATCCTTGGTTTACCGTGGCTAAGAAGGTATGAGCCACAAGTCAGCTGGCATCGACGAAGTGTCGATATGCCCATCGCTTGTTCACCAGACGCCCATCTGATGAACGTCTTGGAGCGTCCACCACCATGTGGATGTACTACGAAGGAGTTCAATGGCCCCACGTGTGGTTCGGTCGTTAGTACAACTGCACAAGATCATAATATGACTAACCATCATATTGCGAAGCAAGATTCCGGCGATAGTATAACAATGCAGGAAGCGCTGAAGGCCCACCTCTCGAATAACTCGAGCGGACCGGGGCATGGTTGCCTCGTTTATAGACAACACCCAGATCATGACCAACCGATTGCCAATGATGGTCAATACGGATATGGAATATCCCAAGAGGCTAGAGCTGAGGGAATAAGTCCCCAAAAAACAGTGGAAGCAAGTTCCCATGAGATGACAGAGACATTGAATGTCCTGGTTAATGACGGATCAAGCATAGGTAGCCACATTCTTGACCTAATCGCGGCTCCAAAATTAACTTCGGAGATCACTCAGTTACCCCCGATGAACCAAAATAGGTTCTTGCGTGATCTGCGTAGAGGCAAAGTCAAGCGGATCTGCTTACTCGTCGCGGAGGATGAGTACGTCAGTGATATCCGATCGGCAATGGTCTTTTCCGAAGATGAACGAGATCTCAGTAGCTCATCAATGGACGAGAGTGTCCTTGATGAGAAGATTCGGATTGAACGATACACATCCCAACCGGGGGAATCGCTCAGAACACATTCTCTCTACGGTGATTTGATGGAATTAAGGGATGTATTCCCAGAAGCAGTCCCGTGCGAGTTACCTAAGGACAAAGGTACTCGTCACGAAATCGACCTGAAACCGGGATCGAAGTACTGTGTCATGAAGAAATGGCCACTGCCTCGCGAACAAGTACTAGCGATCGACAAATTCTTTGCAGATCGCTTAGCAGCCGGCCATGCAAGGGAGTACACCTCTCCACATAGCTCTCCGACCTTCTGTGTGCGAAAGGTCACAGGAGGGTGGCGGATAGTACACTCCTTCAACAAGTTGAATGATGCAACTGTACCGGCTCAAACACCAATAACAAGGGAAGATGTCATCATAGATGGTATGGCTAAGAGTACCATCTTTCATCCATGGATCCGATGTATAGGTTCTACCAGATCCTTATGTGCGAAAGGGACATTCCCTATACTGCAGTGAGCACCCCAAGCGGTATGCTTCGGGAGTAGTTAGTCATGCCACAAGGGCTAATTAATACCCTTGCCACATTCAACAGATGTGTAACGAATCTATTAAGATCCGTAAGAGAGTTCGCGCCCAGTTACTTCGATGATGTGTTAGTCCATAGCCAGGCTATGGACGGACAGACGGATGTGGAAGTGTACCGACTCCATGCCCGGAAAGTTCTTACACTAATGCGTGAGCATAAGTTGTACGCCAACCTCAAGAAGTGTATATTTGCTGCTAGAGAAATACCACTTCTTGGTTGCATCGTGGGCAAGCATGTCGTCCGGCCCGATCCTAATAAGATCAAGGCAATCACCGACTGGCCGGTGCCTACAGATGTCAAGGGACTTCGAAAGTTTTTCGGCCTAGCGGCGTATTTGCATAAATCGCTGGCTAAGTTCAGAGTCTATCTGCTAGGCGATAGACCCTTCATCTTTTTTACGGACAATGTGTCTTTACGCACGGCCGTAAACAGTCCACTCCTCTCGCAATGAATGGCGAGGTGGCTGTCATTCTTTGCGGAGTATAACTTCTCCGTCGAGTATAAGACAGGACGTCTTAACGTCGTCGCTGACGCACTCTCGCGCCGGCCCGATTTCGAGCCGGCTACGCCACCTGACACTGGTCCGACCACTGTCGCGGTACTAACTTCGAGTTTCCCGTCGTCAACGTTATTGGGAAACATACGAAAGGCGTATGGTCCGGGATGGTGCGATTGATGCATCATCTCTCGAACCCATTCGGAAAGAGCCCTAAACAGTTGTCGTCAGTATATCGGTCCTCTATCGATAGATATAGAGTTCACAACGGCTTACTCCAATATTCGGCTGTTGTCGACGATACCTCGTGTCGTCGTACCAGATCATGGTGATCTGCTATTGCGTATCATGTAGGAGTACCACGACCCACCTATCGGTGGACACCGTGGTCGTGAGAAAACGTATCTCCCAGTGAGACGCGACTTTTACTGTCCCCGCTAGTATCAGTTCGTGCGCAAGTACGTTCGGACCTGTGAGTTCTGTCAATGGGTGAAATCTATTCCTTCCCTTCCAGCACCGTTGCAGCCTCTGCCCGTCCCGGCCGAGTGCTGGGAATCCGTCTTAATGGGCTTTTTCTTTAGATTCCCCTCAGACTCTCACAAGAATACTGGTATTCTTGTGTTCTTTGACAGATACAGCAAGATGGTACATCTGACTGCTGTACCCGAATCAATCAACGCATCGGCTTGTGCCCGTGTCTTTATCGACACGGTCTTTCGCTTTCATGGGTTGCCTCGTGAACTCATGTCCGATAGGGACCCGCGGCTCACAGCTGACTTCTGGCGTTCTGTGTTCCTTGTTTAAAACACTCGGAACGCGCTTAAAAGATGTCCACGTCTAACCATCCTGAAACAGATGGTCAGACCAAACGCGCCAATCGTGTCCTCGAGTAGATCTTTCGAGGATACGTCCATTCCTTTACGAATTGGAGCGAATTCCTGCTGATGGTGGAGTTTGCCATCAACAATTCAGTCCGTGCGTCGACAACGCGCACGCCGTTCTTCGTGAATGGCTTACGCCATCCGCGTATTCCCACTTTTTTAGAGTGTGACTCTCATTTAAGGGAGGAGGGACTCATTCTAGCGACCGTCAATCCTGCTCTCACTCGTCACGTGCTGACAATGAGGTCACCACGTTCGACGCCGATGTCGATCACATCGTCTGGTGAAGAAGACGAAATTAAGAGCGAAGATGCTCTTACTGGCCACGATACTGATCAAATCAGCATCACGCCTAGTGCGTCCAAAGACACACTCGCAAAAGTGACAAGTGAACTTGCTACAGTACATTTCAAAAGCACTGTATCTAGAGACAGTGACTCAGCAGATGAATTCAAACTGGTTCGCGAAACGGTTGTCCATTTCGTACAAGACTCTATCGCTGTGGAGGTATATTGACAAAAACGGAAGGCTAACGAGAATGGAAGGGAAATGTTCTTTTATTAAATGAAGGAGACTTTGTCCTAATATCTATGGTAAACCTACCTCGACACATAGTGACTAATGTGGTAAAGCGGATCGAAGCAATCGGGGGCGATCGTTGGGTGGAGTGATCTCAAACCGCGACAGTTCATTGAGAAGGATCGATTGGCTGTTAAGCTGCGCAATACCAGACCGAATATCTCAATATCAAGATCGAATACCATGATAACGAGAGTGAATATTGCAATACCACGATCAAATATCACAGCAACGGGATCGAATATCAAGTTGCCAAGATCGAGGCAAGATACCAAGATCGGGAACACATAAGGTGTTCAAAGTCAGGAAGATGACCGACAAGTCGGCAAAGGATCACGGTCCTAGAGAGTGATCGACGATCAAGTGGATCGATGATCAGGAGATTGACGATTGATCAGAATATGATCGAACAAGGAGATCGACAATCGGTCAAGGAGATCGACGATCTATCATCGGAAGTGGACCACATATGCGAAGGAACGGTCAACGGAATGTAGAGGACACGTGGCAGCATATCCTGGCATATAGACAGGCATACTCGTAGTTTTAGCTTTTGGTTGGTTGACATTAAACAGAATTCTATTTGCTTCTAAGTACACGTGTCGACTTCTCTTCCGGGCTGGAATATTGGCCTCCCGACGTCAAGAAAGCCGCGCATACTCAAACCAAGTGATATCCCCAGATAATTGGCTGGGGATAAAGAATTTTCAAGACAACCCCAACAGCAAGAACGTAAAGGACAAGGCGCAAGATCGCGAGAAGGCTCAAGTGGTCAGAAGGCTCGCGTATCAAGCATCCACATAGTGGACAAGGCGATCTCGTTGAGATCTAGGTGAATTACATCAAGTAACCTACAAGTATACCCGTAATTGTGTGAAGGTTTCCGCGCGATCACAAACCCCATTCCCAACACGGCCAAGTTTTCTCTCGACACGAGTCCACCGAGAAGAGTGCAGCCCGCCCTACCGACGGGTACACAAGGTGAGGAAGGAAATACAAGGCACGGAAACGGAGTACCCCCTCCGATAATCGGTTGTCTGGGCACCAGTGGATAGTCGGGGTCTCCTCATAAAATGAGCGATCGCCACTCCACCACACTAACGTGGGAAGTAACAAGTTACTACCCAAGTTCATCGGTCCATTTCATGTGCTGCGCCGCCTAGGCAACGCATATACGATTGAACTGCCACGTAAGATGCGCACGCATCCTACGTTCTACATCGGTCTCCTTAGGCCATACTATCAGTACGCGACTTCTTCCGGTGAAGAAAGCCCTTGCGCTCAAGCATCTTTAATAGATACTTGTGCTCACGATGCTGGCTCTCAGCCCGCGTCTGAAGTTCGGATATCTCCCCGCGAAGCCGAGAGATATCCTGACGAGCTTCCATCATCTTGTCGCGGAGAGAACGCTGTTCCCGCTCATTCGTCAGCTGGGCATAGGCATACTCTGCCCTGTCCTTATCCCGATATGAGCTCAGACGGTTCACATTGCCAAGCAAATCCAGACGCCAGCCTCTCTCGTGTTCGAGGTCCTCGCGCTACTCACACGTTACGCGGTAGAGACGATTCAGCATCAGATTGGTCCCGCGAATCCATCGGAGGATGTGTTCCCTCCTCCACCTCATCCATTGGTTGATACTCGCTTCCTCGTTGAATGACTGTTGAACCACCGCGATGTGAAAGGACGTCGGAAGAGTTACATCGTCCGGTGACGCGGCTATCCGCCCTCGGCAAATACTTGGGAACCTCGCTCGCAACTTATGGTGGACGTGTTGGGCCTTGTCGAGGAGTATGACAAGGCACATCCGATGCCAAAGAAGGTCCATCGGAGAACGAACGACCAGCGCGTTTGTAGTGGGATTGCAAATTAGTTATGTCCTCGTACATCTCCGACGAGACGCGAGCCCTCCACCGGGGATCGGTCATTGAATAAGCTTCTTTCGGAGCTCGTGTCAAGTTGTTCACACAACATTGGCACGCATCACCCCAGGGGGGCATGGTAACCCGGCCTCTCTTGATGAGCGATGGTGTCTGTAACGCGCACTGCTAGAAGTACGCTTCTCAAATCTATTACGAGATAGAGTTAGCTTTTCAAACCAGGCATCGTGCCCAATCTCCCCAACGCTGTCGATGAATGCGTTCCATGCCTGGATCAGCGAGGCACCATCATGTTTGTGGTTCCCGCTGTACGATCGATGTTTGAAGAACACATCGATGTAGAACTCATGCTCATTGCGAAAGTCACTCGCGCTAGAGTCAAGGCCATGAAACCTTGATGAATCAAAAAGCCTTATTCGATAACGATCGCTTACCGTGTCGGACAAGCGATCCAACACTCTGAGGAGGCATACGCCTTCTTCTCTGAACACTCGCAGTACGTGCGATCGTT
>JH598110.1:30017-68889 GCA_000173235.2 Hyaloperonospora arabidopsidis Emoy2
TTATTTCGATAAACGATCGCTTACCGTGTCGGACAAGCCGATCCAAACACTTCTGAGGGAGGCAATCACGCCTTCTTCTCTGAAGCAACTCGCAGTAACGTTGCGATCTTTGGCTTCCTGCGTGGTGTCAATAGAAGTCCAGACACCACGTCTAGCACAGTTATCTTGATTTTGACGCATTACTGCGTCACCGTCATCATAGTTCGACTGGCTCTTGCCACCGCCTTGATTGCTCCCAAGCGAACGACTCCGCCTTAGAGACGGAGCGTCCGACTCGTCGGGCGATCCGAAGATGTCACGACGCTCAGCGAGGCTCATCGCGAGACCGACTTGCTAGGCTCTGTCGTCGCCGCTTTCGGCTCTGTCTTCGTGGCAGCCTTTGTCGACTCAGTGTCGCCATCCGACTCGCCAGAGTATATCAGCTCGAGGTCGTAATATTCGAGGCCACGCGGTGCATCACCGCGCGAGCCTGCACTTGAAAAATGAGCAGGCAAGTTGTCGCCTACTGCGTTCACGGCCTTTACTTCATCAGCCACAGCAGATCGTAGTCTCATCGCTACGTTTTCAGCTTTGGCTGCACACCGCATGGACTTGTTAACCATGCGGGGGAACGAAGGAATGGTTGGAATTGACCAACAAGTGCATCCCTTTCCCAGAGTCACTCATAGGAGTCACTTATTCAACAATCAGTCACTAATGTGACTGATGGTCAAGGGGGGGTGATGTAACGGGGTGCGTCCGTTACATGATAGTTTATACAGGAAAAGGGAATCGGGCGGCTCCTGCGTCAAAGAGAAGAAGAAGAAGCGCCAGCGAAAATAATAGCTGGACTATGTCAGCTCGAACAAGAACAATGTTGCATTTGATACGCTTTTCTCACGTAATTATGCCTCGGTTTGGAACTGTCATACCTACGGGTGGCTTTATCAAGCATAATTATGCACACATTTGATTTGTTGAGGTTGTGTTTCTTGGCGGCACATAGGGCATTCCGAGTTAACCTTCTGGCACCAGCCCACAATGCAATCCCAACAACATATGTGACCACACGGGGTAGCAGCAGGGGAAACGCGTTCACTTGGACAAAGAGCACATTTACAACGAGGTCTTCAAGAGTTGTCGGCATCCCCCTGTCCCATTTGGTGCTGACAAGAACTTGAGGTCACTTTTGCTTGCAAAACTGAGGTGGGAACTCTTGCAGACTGAACAGTTACAGATACGAGGGCAGTGGAAGCTGATTCTGCCTGCTGCTTCTGCCTCTGCTTCATTTTTTGCCTGTAATGCTCGTGCGCTTGAGCTCAATAATTGCCGTGGAAAACAGCCGCAGTGACATTATGTATCCAAGAACGGAAGATTCAGACCAGGCACAATACTTTGCTCACAAACACGTACTGGATGTTGGCAATCCGCTTCGACATGTGTATGCGCTGTGCAAAAACGTAAAATGCCGCGAGGTGTGTGTGCATCAGCTCCCCACTGCTGCAATCAGTCCAAATCGAATTTATATGATGCCGTTCCACCTTCACTTTCCAGCCAGACGCACATCGCTTTCAGTTTCGACACGGACCAGTCAAGTCGACGAAGCAATCTTTCCGGGTTGACCACAGCCATGTTACGTTCCAAAGGCGGTCCCCGCAGTCCGCCTTTATTTACTGTGTCGGCCACTTCAGCTTTTGTCGGAATGGAATTTGCTGCTCCATACGTTCCCGCGGCGTGCGCGTGAGCTGACTCAGGTTGTTCCAGACGCTCTGCGACCGCGCGACTAGGTACGATGGTAGCACTGGACACGCGAGCAAAAGCACATGGCGTTGAATCCCCACCGACTCAAAAAAAATTCGAACTGGACTTTCCCACGCTAATGATGTTGCAAAATTCTTCGCCTAGGGTCTGACGTGGCTGCTGCACGCCGATGGACAGAGCGCCATACAGCAACGTGGACAATGCAGACAACTCCGGCAGCATTGCGACAGCATATGCGCCCCGCAGAAGCGCTCCACCACCTCACTAAGCGATTTTTTGAGCTATTGATATAGACTGCGTCCTTGTTGTCAGCTAGTAGGAGCTCCGTGCAAGATTCGGCAAGGGGGTTCGTCCTTGCAGCCATAGGAGATGCGGTAGAATAAATGAATGACGAAAAATATGCACTATAATAGGTTGAGAGTGGTTGGAGTGTTTTATGTAGTTTACGACGTCCTAGCATGTAAGGCTCCGACCCAGGGTCATTGGTCCGGGTCAGACCCCGACCCAGGACCCAGACCAGCTGGTCCAGGGCGATCCATTGTGTCGCCCTGGTTCAAAACATTCGTGTGTACCACATAATCTAGAATCGCAACAGAGCCTCCCCAAATGTACAAGTGCGAAACGTGTTTCGGATCAAGTGGGCAAGTCATGCGTTCATGTGGCAAGGTCCCTCAAGGAAACCGTCAAACGGGCCAACATGTACGTCCAAGTATGCACTATAATCGATTAGCATTGTATATGTGGTTGACGTTTAATAGATGTGTATCTGTAATAGGCACATTTCTTCTGCCATGACTCTGTTCATTGTGCACGTTTTTGATTTAGATCTTGCCTATTCCACGGATCATCAGATACATTCACATTTTATAGACGCTGTACATCTTCCAATCATTATGGTTACAAGCTTGTATAGGTGATCGATTGTGTTTAACTGCCATTTTTAGGCGATTTAAGAGCATGCAAGAAGACGAGGCCGACCACGAGCGCCGTTGTCACCACATCTCGAGCAGCGGTATTTCATCCTCCTTTTTGCTATTGTGCTATTTGGCAACGTGAAACGGATTTCAACTGCTCACGATATCTTTGTTTCAGCAGGATTGAGCGTTTGGTCATATCGTGCTGGTCAGCAGGGGATCCATACTGGCCAAAGAGATCCGAGTGGACGCACACGAGAATGTGCGCGTCACTCGCATGATAATCAAGGTAGAGGAAGCCACGTAGATGACAAAGGTCGTTTTTTGGCGATGATGCGACTGGCCATGTCGAAATTGGACCGCTGAAAATTCTCATCATTAGGCAGATATATTATGAAGTTATAAGCCATGGGCGTAATGCATTCATTTGTCTTTAAAACTTCTGATTGTTGTTGTTGGTGGTGGTGTAGTTGTTCTTGCAATTGTTGGGCTACATAGGCGTCAGAGGAGACAAAATACTTTTACATGAATAATTTGTGGTGGGTTCCAAATGTATTTGACAAGATCTGTTAATAAGGCGGCTGTCAACATATTTAGCTAGCGTCAGTGAGATCTACGATTCTTTTCATTGTTATATGCAGCAGTTGTTGGGATACTTCGTCTTTGTCGATCAATTTAACCGTCTTTTTCGAATGATGGCTCATCATAGCAGTCCATAGTAGATTTTACAAATCAATGAAATCGTTTTTCAGCCAGTTCTCCAAACACATGAGCGCTTCTGAATTACTAGCACTCAGAGAACCGCGGAAGTCAGTAATAATTCTCCTGCCCGCAGAAAAGAGTCTTTCACTTGGTACACTAGTTGCCGGAACCGACAAGTATGCCCATGCCGTCTCCGTCAAGCTTGGAAATGTTGTAGCTTTTGATTTCCATCCGTGTTGGAGTCTTCCACTTCACCATTTAAATAACGGTCAATCTCGTCATCGAGATCAAGAGTCTTGCGCTTTTTGTAGAGTCGACTAGCGTAAGAGTTGAAGCCGCTCTTTTCCAAATTAGATGTAGCCGTTTGGCGTTGCTCATGTGCGTTGTAAAGTTGAGCTCTTTTTAAAAGCTGATCGCGTATATCCCAAGTGTCGTCGTTCATGTCGCTGAAAAAATTTAATTTGGTCCGAGGATCCAACACTGTTGCAAGCTTGTAAACGTACTTCCCATCAGCTCTCTCATTGTACGCTTGCAATTTCTTCATCATGGCTTTAATCGATGATTCAAGAATGCACCTTCATATGAGCGAAGAGCTCCTTGAATACTCTCCAACAGCATGGCATATACAGGTGCAGCTGCCATAATAGATGGATATTCTGAAGATGACAAAAGCACGGTAGCCTACAAAAATAAAACAATATTAGATTTGACCTGTTCCAATTCATAAATGTCCACTAAATGCTTCAAATACCTCTTCCAATGGTTCGAGCAGCTTAATAACTTCTTGCAAAAGAGCCCATTCATGTTCCATAATCACATATCTCTGAAGCTCTACGTCGCTGTCTAAATAAGCTGCAATGACTTTGCGAAGCGAAAATTCACGCTTCAACATTGCCAAAGTAGAATTCCACCTCGTGGCCACATCTTGTACCATCTTCTTGGCTCTGATATCTGATGCGACCAAATCCGCAAGCATTTCAAATTTTCGAAGTCGCTGCGGCGAACCGTTGATGTGTTTTGTGAAGTCCCGAACTCTACATACGATTGTACCCACTGCTTACAACAATATAAACAATTTTACAAGTTAGATCATAAACAAAAATGAGCCCATACATTCATTGAAATGTAACCGTTTTCAGTTTCTCTGTCTTGGTTCGCAAGTATCACATCTGTGGACATTAAAATGATATTTTCTTGAATGTTTTGAGTCAAGTGGTGATCAAATGTTCCAAGTAGCCTTATACCAGCACTAGCTATCAGATTTATCACATGAGCCATACACCCAAGCATGTTGTTGCTTCTACTAAATCCAGGAATGATACACCGTTGCTCCAGACAGGTTGCAATTGTGCCGTTCGTTGAAGCATTGTCGCTGGTGATACAAAAGACCCAGAATAAAAGGTTAAACTCCTCCAATACATTGAACAGATGCTGGTCAAGATTCTGTTCGCTGTGGTCTCCTTCTATCTCCACCGCAGCAACCACCAGATCCCAGAGCTTCCAATTGTCATCAATCCAATGAGCGGTCACTCCCATTACAGAACGATGACTCGGAGAAGTCCAGCAATCAAAAGTGATATTCACTTTGGTGTTTAGGCTATTAAAAGACATTTTCAGCTGTTTACATCCTGCAAATAGCGACGTTAGCAACTGTATTTGTCCGCAGAATTATAGAGTACATGTACCCTGGTAAAACATTTCCAGAACATCATGTCTGATCGTATCTGCGGATGTCAACAAAGAGCTCGTTGCAGGATTGCAAGCTCGAGAAGATCACGCAGTTGCCTATATTCCACAAACTGATAAGACAACGAATGCTCTAGAATAAGTTTGAGCAACGCCTTCCCTAATGTCTGCCTGTTTTTAGCTGAGGTTTCTGTTATATGTTATCATGTTAATACCATATTAAACTCAATTACATTAACTTTTACGATGCACGCACCTCCAGATTGCCTGCTTTTAAATATGCACGCATTGCACCTTGTTCAGGTAGCTTATTATATATCTGATGCTTGGTCATCAGATGCTTGGCCAAATTTTTGGTACCACTCATAGCTGTACATACATACGTAGCTCCGCAAATTGCTGATCCGCCACGAAGCTTTGGGACCTGACAAACAGCTTTACCTTCTTCTCTGAGCCTTACGAAGTACGTCCAAACCCAGCTCGCCTTCTTGCCGCCATTGGTACTGGCAGCACCCTCTGTTTGCTGGGTGACGTTGTCGGCGGAGGCGACCAACGATGCAGTTTCTGGTTGCATCGGTTCTGTTTCCATTTTTATGGAATGATCTATATAAATTGGCTAAATATATAAAATATAAAAATGCTGACCAGTAATCACGAGAGACCGACACAGGCCTCCCCAATCAGTAAAACAGGTGCTAGATTTGGGACAAAGAGCTCGATACAACACCCCAAACTAGCTATAAAAATATGCTATTTAGTTGCAATGGCAAAAATATGGAAAAAAATAAAAGAGACCAATGGGTCATTGGTCCGGGTCCGACCTTGACCCGGGACCCGGACCATCCGGGTCAAACACCGGGTCGACCCAATAAAACTGGTCCGGGTCGGAGCCCTACTAGCACGTTGTCGATTCTATCTATGTGTGGCTTTCAGACAAACAGATTAACCTGATTGCAAGAGTGACGCACTGGAACAGCCGTAGTCGGGGGGCAGAAAAGCATGCAGAAGCGCGACATTGTGTGCAATCGTTCGTTAGGACACGAATGCGTCGTTTTGCTGCTACGTGGAGACGACACGTAGGCAAACAGGTAGATAATATGTCTGCATAGATGTACCAGCTGATCATACCTCCATCTCGAACCCTGGTTAGTATGGATGTCACCTTCGAATATATACCGTCCACGGTTGATAATTACGACTTAAGGATGAATGACTTCTTCACTCAATCGCTATCTGGTGCGTTGCTTGCTAGGTCAGTAGAGTGGGAGAAAAGAGAAACAGCTAGTAGATATGCTCGTCACCAAGGATAAGTTTCATCTGCTCCATTTATACTTCCACAAGGTATACGCAAACTTGATCTTGATACGCTGGACGTACAAACAATTGTATCGGAGGTTAATTGGAGACCGACGAGGTGAGCTACAATGATTTACAGGCGGTCCCAGTCCAGCTCTTCCGCATCATCCTGAACTACAGCATGCTCCATGATATACTTGCCTTCTTTGTACTTCTGGGAGCTCTCCATGGCTTTGATCTAGTCATCATAAGACGCAGTTATAACCTAAACATTCGAGATGCCAGTTAGAAAAGAGCAGGAGATCGATCGCCGACTTACGTATTTCCAGCCCAACACAAAATCACATTGACCGCACAGAACGTCAGCGATGGAGTGGAATCCAGTCCTCAGGTAGCACTTGCGACTAGAGCCAATGTGCACGTTATACCTTTGCAGCATAACGGGTTCATTACCGACTCAGAAATACACGAGCAGTCATCCTCATCTCCAACTGTTGAGACGTACATGTTGTCCATAAGGAAGGCCTTGCCAGTGCGTCCAAAGAACGTCTTAGCGATAATGTCATTGTGATCAGCCACCATATTGCCGCATTCAGCACAGCGGAAGGCGTGCATATCTTCCACGTCGCATCGCTCGCGCGAGAACCCGAACGCTTTGCTGACGCCGCCACAGAAGTCACCACTGATCCTGTCCCACGTTTCTTCAACTTCACGCCCCATTTTATCGTCGTCAGTGGCTTTGTCGTCATTTTCACTGGAACAATCGTTCTGTGACGTACGACGCCAAGGGATGCGATTCTCCAGGTACTCGACGTGTTGGCAGCCGCTGCGGATCACCACAAGAGGTGGCATTGGTATGAAAAGGTGTTTTTTTCCACGGTTTTTCTAACGATACTGACTCGACCATACTGAAACGCAGTGAATGTTGCGCAACAATCTTTTCTTGATCTGCACCTTCAAGTCGCAGCTCAAATACAACGCTATAGTCGTCCTCGTAAACGTTGCAAAGGCCGACCTAATGCACCCAGTAACGTGCCTACGACCTTGCGAGACGCCAAAGCACCGAGGCGTGTTTGTAGACCATGAATCCTTGCTGCTTTGCTGCAACCACAAAGTGCGAAGCTGGACACTTCTTCAGGTCGCACGTTCCTACACAAGCAGCTCGGCACGGATCCATCGAGAGGAGTGCCGCAGACTTGGCTTTTGTCGGAGAACGCAGCAAATTGTTTCAAGCAGCAGTACGTGGAGATCTCGCCCCAGCTGCGTGACCTCACTGCCCAACATGGTGTCGAACTTGTGTGCAAACGGTGCCATGGACTCGGTCATGCCCCACTCGAGCTCTGCGCTCGACGCAACTGGTGGTCGCGCACCCCTAGCTTCGTTTCCAGCCCAGAGTTGGTGGTTTTGGCAATGTTTATCTCCAGCAGGTCGGGATACTCGTCGGTTAAAACGACTGTTTTAGCACCCGAGACGCAGCCACGAGGCCACAAAGGCCGCAGCCTGCACCCAGTTCGATCACATCGCGTCCTACCACTACATCGTGATCGTGTGTGTCCAGAAAATCGCAAAGGACAAGCGCGCCAGCCCACACTTCACCGTCCAGACCGTCTACTTTGGTGGTATCTTGGATCACGCGCACACAGACGTCACTACGTGGCGCTGTAGACGAAAAAAGACTTCATGCTGCAGGTGGCTGCTTATGACGCTAGCTATCGTCCCTGGCTGACGGTCACAAAGACGAGGTAAACTACCACGCTGGACATCGATAGGAAAACCAAGCGCAGAGTCTTGAGCCAACCTATTGAAGCTGGCATATCGTCGCACCTGCAGAATGCCACAAATTCGGACTTGTGAGCTATCACGAACCGAATTTATTGTCGAAGCGCTACTTTATGATTGAGAGTCCACTGCGTTAGCTAATGTCTACAAAAAGTTCATCACGACTTGATACCTCTGTGGGCTGACGGAGGCGCGTGGTCAAGTGGCGAGTAGATGCTATCACAATAATCAAGTTTTTACATCGGCATACTAGGCCTGCGTTTTTTGGTCTCGGGTGCTTGCTTCGGCATTTGTTTTGCATTAAGAATTCGCTAGCTTGTTGTGTTGGACTACACGTGTAAAAATGGTAGACGCTTCACTACCATTGATTCCTTTACCACCAACTTGGTACATTAATCTGCGATGGGTCAACGCCATTGTTTATGGTACGGGCCGGTAGACGTTGCCACGTGGTGTAATTGTACAGTGCTTTGGATGTAGTCTTTGGTGCTCTACGTCCTCATCATATCAACCTTGCGCTTCCAGAACTGAAAGAAAGGAATACATAATAAAGAGCTTTGCGAAGCGGTAGGGCATCTAGAGTAGGATGCGTCCTGCGCTTATGCTGATATAAGAATTGGTGTACGACAGAACAGAAAGCGTTGTTCACGTTGCCACTGGCGCTCAAAACAAGCTCAAGTCTGAATGAGTCGCCGTGCCTAGAATGGCTGGAGCTCTTGGGAAGTTGCGTCATGTCCATGGCAAGCCATCAATCCCCATGTTGAATTCGTGCACCAGTAGCTTACACGGTAATGTCAGATCGTTAAATAGCTGTTCGATATCGCGGGTTCTCAACTCCCGATGCACATTATCAAGCTTATCTTCAGTACATTACATTGATCACTTAAACGAACAACATCTACTTACAACATCCATCCCGCCGTAATGGCGTCATACGTTGCCTTCCGCTCAAGAGGCGTATTGGGTCCACTAGGCTGGTAGAATAGTAGTGCGGCTGACGACGTGTGCCACGAGTAAGTATCGACAAAGTCCCAGGTCGTGACGCCGACGCATCGTATTGTTTTTTTGCAAGCCGATATGACGTTGGTGTATATTCTTACCTGCTGCTGCTGCTCTCTCACCGTTGGATCAGCTGTGCTAGTCATGACGTCAAGTTCGGTGATTGCGACATCCATGTGCTGGGTTGTAAAACGCCGGAAATTGTTGAAAATGTCGGCACCCACCACCGAGTCGTCGTTGCTGTAATGCGACTGAAATCCCACGCCTTCAACCCAAATACGCTTGGACCTCAAAGTTGTCACCATCTCCAGCACCGCGTCTGACTTGTTGTTCACAACATTGATGCCGTCGTCGTTATAGTACAGTCGAGTCTTGAGGCCTAGCTTTAGTTTCACAGCATTGGCGGTCTCGAACGCGACCGAAATGTAGTCCTTGCCAGTTTTCTTGTACCAAAAAGATTGGCGGTACGATCCGTCCGCATTGATGGCCTCATCGACGACATCCCACGCATAGCATGAATTCCCAAAGTGCGTCATAACGTGGGTAATATGGTTGGACAGTGCTGCCATAAGCTCCGCCTTCTCGAGCCCTTGCACCCACTCTGGAATGTGTTCTTGCTGTGTACAGTATTATCCGAGTCAGTATGGTTGACACCATTTGTTTTTTCTCGTTCTCGAAGGCGCACGTACCGAAACTAGAGCGCGGCACCGGACTTGAGACCCTGTCTCATTTGCAAAAGCTACAATTTTGTCGGCATCTGCATACGTAAAAACGCCAGGCTTGATTTCCGTTGCATTCCACTAAGAACATGTTTTTCTGTGAGCAAGAACAGATTGCTACATACAAAGCATACATAAATAAAACTACCTCCATTGCTTTCGTTGGGGTTATCATCCCAAAGTCATGCGTGTTGTTCACCCCGACAACGTAGTATGGGTCGCTCAACTGCTTGACGTCTGTAGCTGTACCCATGTATTTGTCAACCTTTTCCTTCCAGGCCGTCTTGGCCAGGTCATTCAGACCTTGCTTCGCGGTGTACATTGATCCAATCATCACCCGAGGATCAGCTAGCGTAACAGCTAACGTGCAGGCACTAAGCATCAACATCATAGCAACAGCCATGTTGTTATTTCAGATTGCGAGCGCACCGGCAAAAGCTGGAGTGTCCTTTACTCAACCAAACATTCGGTTCATGCGTCTGTAAGGGCTTTCTGGCCCATGTATTTACTTGTGGTGTCGATTTCTACACACTCGCGACAGAATATCCAGTCAGTTCACGTATAATAATTACATTGGCTGTTAATTATAATCTCAAATTAGTGACAGCACAAAGCCAATATGTATGAGTAAAGTAGCCTGGAGTGAAAACGAATGCTCGACTTTCACAGCAGAAAACAAGCCCAGTTTTTGTGTGGACAACGAATAGCTGGTAACAAGTCGTTGCCTTATCTTCATCCGCATACCTCCTTACGCTTGGCACCACAGTGATACTGTGCGCTTTGTTTTATGTGCCGAGATCACGGAGAGCCACACGAAACTGCTTCGATTGTCACTGACCGCATTGTCGTAATTGGATGCCTCGCCAGGCGATCCTTCTATGGTCCCTTTAGGTGTTATTCATCTGCACTTCAAATGTCGCCAAGTATTTTACGACGCGGTGCCAGTAAACAGTTTGGAAGATTATCTGGCCGACTATCTTCCGCCACGGCAGCAAAACTGCCAACCGTCACTCTGGAGGGCAGCAAGCGCATTTGGGGTGATATACATGCTCTATTGAGGTCACATAATGCGGCCCTTCGTTTTTTATACGATTTGGATGGCAAATGGCTTGACCTTGCACATGTCTCTTGCTGTGGCTATAAGGTTCGGATAGTGATGTTTGCTATGTGATAATTTAATCTGGAGCAACCATTAGCTAATCAGGGTCAAGCGTGATAAGGCTTTACGATCAACTCACTATTCTGACACTAGCGTTAATGCTTATCACGAATGCTATTTCATATGCTCATCCAAATTGAATCGATGACAGATACAGTAGGGAGAACTTTACAATTTTATTTTTTGTGTGTTCGGTCGCAGCAGTGCTACGGATATTTAATCATAGCAACTGACTTTTTGTTTGACAAATGATGCTTTATTTACAACAAATGACACTTTGCTTTATATTAACCAAAATAACGTCGAATGTGGTAGGTAGAAAAGTTGTTTTTACTGTATATACTAGGAATAAACAAAAATACAAAAAATGTTGAGCAAAATGTAGGGGTTCATCTATAGGATGTATTGTCGTAGTGCTGCGGCAGCGACCAAATATCCGGTGAGTGCGTTGTCAAACGTTTCTGTCGACTGTGCGCAGCTAATTATGTTTGCTGCTTTCACACCACTTCGATATCTTCTCGGTGACGACTCCTTGTAAGATGATATTATGATAACAGTATTGAGTAAGGTCGCTCATTCGTCACGTTGACCTTAAGCCGATCAAGCTGCACAGATAGAAGATCCCCGAACGACGAGTCACAGTCTTGAAAAGCACTTCGTGTGCTGATCATCATATCTGCAAATAAGAGCACTTGTTAAGCTGTTTACGATAGAAAAATTTGCTGGATGGATCTGGAATTCTCAAGGCTTCGTGTAACACAGTCAAACATAGCTTGTTATGAAGTTTCACATAATCGACTTGAGCCGGACTGTCATAGATTGATTAGCGTTTTTACATATACGGTAAAATTACATAATATTTTGAATAAGGTGACACACATACAAAGAGTACAAGATATGTTGCAGGTGTGTTAAAAAGCAAACACTGTATATGTTGTTTCCTCCGTTTCATTGTCCCAAATCCAGCGATTTTTGCTACAATTTTTGTCCTTTTCATCAAGATAAATTTAGAAAGGCAAAAGGAAGCCAACATATGCTACCCATCGTAAGGCACCAAATCTATAATATGATACGAATGATTATTTCAAACTATAGATGTCAACCAATTTAAAGGCAAATTAGTGTAATCGATCCTAAAGACGCATCAACGTTAAGCTGCAATATCGACTTACTAAAGGCGATTCAGCAATTCGGGCTCGAATAGCGGTGTTTGCCCTTTAATGAGCTGTTGTTTGAGCTTTCAACCGTGACAATTTGTGGCCTGTCTACCTTGCGATCAATGTCGGTGTAAAAATCTTCAAAAATGATGGGTTTGAAGTGCTAGCTTAACGGCGTGCAGTTACCGAGTGAATTCGTGACCAACACCGGACCGGCTGAAGAGCTCAAAACAAGCTTTATTTTGACGTGCATTCAGCCGCTCAGGGTATAATTTTTAATGACTTTACTGTCGCTTTTTCCCGAAAAGGGACAAACGTGTTAAAACGGATGGAGTAATTCAGTTATCTGATCCCAGTTTGGCGGTACAGCAAAATTAAATGAGGGATACTCGACTGTACTCTAAATTTGTAGAGGCCTGGTGACAACTGCACAACGCCTATTGTGTTAATTCTGACGTGTTAAATAACATTTGTCGCTCTGCATGTAACGATCGCGATATTCATAAGATGAAACTTAAAAACACCACTTTCTGCCTAAAAAACACCACTCTTGCCTATCTACGCACGATTCATACCGGCTATATATTTGTCTTATACATTCTATGCCAGCGGTCGTTAAGCGAAAGGATGTTTCAAATGGAGCCCAAGTGCCGTCCACCGTAAGTGGAATAGAAACGCTAGCCCGCGCGTCAACCATTATATCCTTCTATACGGACATAGCGCACCAGGGTTAATGTCCATGGAGGATTTGGTACTGAAACATTGCCTCGTCGTGATTGAGATAGTAACTACAGTGTATATCGACGACTTAAAATATATGGAATGAGGTACAAGCATCTAAGGAATATGACAACCTGCCCCTAAGTCCAAAGCTATAAATTCCGTTCGTTCACCTGAATACGCTCATGATAATCAGTCACGCCAAAAACTACTTTTCATCTCGCTTCGGTAATTCTTTTAAAGCCTTAATGTCGCGTACCCTTGCACATTTTTTGTTACCGTAAAGCAGATATAGTATATTAAATCTTAGTCGACTTTTGCATTGATGTCTTCCTATCCTCATGGATGAAGTGCCACCTCTACAGCGTAAATCATACTATTTTTATGCATCGAGGGTGGCCTCCATGGCAGTCATGCAAAGAGAGCTTAGCCCAAGCGCTCCCTTCTGGTGCGTGCTTGTTGCCTATGAATCCTCAAGGATTGGTATGGCCTTTCGCTTCATGATCACTAGCATAGAACAATTAAGATAGATATATAGCCGGTATGGGTCGTGCGTAGATATGCAAAAGTGGTGTTTTTAGGTAGAAAGTGGGGTTTTTTAAAGTCTCTCGTTCATAATCTTACTCGTGAGAGTAACAGGCTGTCTTTATCACCTTTACGGTTTACAAGATTGCTGAAAAGTCTCTGGACGCTCGAGCACCCCTACTGGTGGTGTGAGCTGCCGTCCAGGGTCATATTGAGTTATCTGTCGCGGAGAAACCGGGGTGAAAAAGAGTTCTGCCGCTAGCCGGAAAAAATACAGTCGTCCCCGTCGCGGTTGAACCTGTGTTCCCTGACCACTACAGCTTGTAGCTGTCGAAACAGTGTTTGTCGTAGTTCGGATTTCGCTTGGTTGGCGGTTGTTTCCTCGTGATTGTGCACCCAGCGGTTCCGCTATGCCCATAGGGTGGCGAAGCAGATGGAGCACGCTATCCACCAGATTCGTACCCAAGCCCTGCCGATCTCCTCCGCCGTGTCCGGAAACAGGCGGCCGATCTCCGCTCTGACGCCCGGAGGTAGGTCTGGTGCTGTTCGAGATAGCACTGCTGCTTTGTACGCGAGTAATTGGGCGGGCTGGACAACCATCCGGGTCCAATGAGTCACAATATACGCCCAACTCTTCGCCGCTCCCTCGCAGTCCCAGATAATATGAATAATCCCTTCATGCTGTCCTCGACAAGCCAGATAACGTGTGGCATGATGAGTCTTGTGCTCGTCCCGGCTAGTATAGATTTAATAAATAAGCTAACTCGTCAGTGCGCTCAAACCCATTCCTCGTTAGATGTGTCATATCCAACCATTGCTAACTAACCAGCCGGTTCTTCTTACCGCTTGTCAACATCAACTCGCAAGTACAGTCTTCCCTCCGATAAGTTATGGGTACGATGGACGACAATCACCATAACTTAGCAGAGGTTATAACTTATTGATTTTTGTGTACTGTACATTAGGAGAATCAATCAATTGAGTGATCAAAAAAGCGGACCTAGGCACCCAAACCAACCCCCCACTTCCCTTAAGTACAAGCCAAAATCCAACCCTAAGGCTTTTACTGCTGGAACAGAACAAAATTCTCAGGCTCCTGGCTATTTTGCTACCTTCCCAACGGTATGAGACGCACCCATACCTTCTTTCGTCTGAGCTAACAATTATTACACAGGGAAAGCCACATACATACATTTTTTAACCGTGTCTTGCCTGTTGGTGTGATATCTGAGCAGTATAAAATGTCGCAGATCCGTCTTACCAATGGACAACGTCTGCAAATATGCAAACACAAAAAGAGAACCCAGATTTATCTCAAACAGCACTGGCGAAATGGGCTACGATGGAGTTCGGCCTTGTCAAAACGCTGTCACAGGCATCAATCAGCAAGATTTTTCGAAAGTGGTCTAATCTGGAGAATATGGATCCAAGCAGTCTAAATGCAAAGCGACAGCGACTGGTTCAACATCCCATACTGGAAGAAGCTGTGTCTCTTTGGGTCCTGCAATGCCAACACCGCGGAGTGATTATCACCGCGGATATCATCTGTGCGAAGGATCATCGGCTTGCTCAACTGCTTGGTACTCCTGACGACGCCATCACTTTCTTGCACGGATGGCTTCATAAATTCCAGCAACGTCACGTGCTCCGCACTATCAACATTTGCGGTGAAAGCGGCTCGTTGGACGTGGAGGCTATGAATAAAGCTCTGTATGATGTAAAGAAGGTCATCGCAGAGTACGCACTGTGTGATGTTTACAACATGGATGAAACCGGTAATTTTGTTTGTTTTATTTCTAATTGAAACCGAGTCTGACAAAATTAATTTTCAGGACTATACTACAGCATGACATCTGACAGGACTACTGCACAGCAAGAAATTGAAGGACACAAAAAAGACAAGGTGAGTATATTGCAGAATGCTTGTTGCCATATACTAACACAGGGGTATGCACTGACATCCTATGCAGTCGCGGATTGCAATTGCGCTCACTGCAAATACTGATGGCTCTGACAAGCTGCAGCCTTTCTTTATCGGGAAAGCCAAGAAGCCCCGCTGCTTTGACAAGAAATCAGGTCAAGCACATGTATTTCTCTATCGCAACAATACAAAGGCTTGGATGACGGGCGTGTTCTTCCAGGAATGGCTTGCAAATCTAGACAAAACAATGAAGGTGCGTAGCTATTTGAAATTAGAAAACTTATTATTCTAGTATTGTATTATTTAGATCAAAAGTAGAAATATCCTTCTATTGATTGACAATGCTCCGTCGCATATGACGAATGACCTTACGTTAACTAACGTCAAGGTTCAGCTGCTTCCACCACGTATGACCTCCATGATTCAGCCGATGGATGCTGGTGTCATCGCAGCGTTCAAGCGGCGGTATCGCCGTTACCATCTGCAGAATGCGATCGACTGTGACGAGCGTAGGGAGAGTTTTAACATCTACAAAGTCGACCAACTTACTGCCATGCGCTGGTCGGTGGCTGCCTGGAACGAGATTTCAAGCACTACCATTGCCAACTGCTTCAGCTACACGGGGCTTTTTTCTACTGAATCGGACATTTCAAGTGCAGTGGAGGTGGAAAGGAGTAAAGATGGCGCAACGGAGGTCGAGGAGGAAGAAAGTGAGCTGGATCAAGAGCTGATACCACATCTCAAGAAGCTGCGTGTCCGAGATCCCGTGAAGATTTCGAAGCTTCTCGATCCTATCGAAGAGGATGAGACTGCTCAGCCTGAGCTAACCGACAACGAGATTCTAAAGAGATTTTGGAGGCAGATGATGAGGAGGAAAACAGTGAAGATGCGGCACCTGTCGCAGAAAAAATTACCAGTACCGAGAAGATTAGCCTCCTTCGTGATGCCTGTTCCCTGCTCGACGTATCCCAGGAAAGTCACCAAGCTGCTTATAAAGTCCTTCGCAGCCTCCAGCTTGGTCTTCGCAACGCTCCCACCACCCAAACCACCCTCGATATGTTGGTCAAGTAGTTTTTCTCTTCTATAATACGAAAACAAGTGCTCATTTTTAAAGTTATATTGCCCTATTTGATCATAACTTAAAACTTGTAACTTAGCGGCCATAGAACGAGGTCCGTGAACGCGGAAATCGATAACCTACTAGAGGTTAAGACCTTTAAAGAGATGTTCAGCGCTATCCACATCGTGAAGCTTAGTGCGTCGGAAGACAAATTCGCTGGCAAAATCCACAAGCTGCGTGCCACGGAACTTGAGCGAGTTAAGTGATACTTGTATCTTGGAACTCTCAACATTTTTGTGCTGTGGGCGTCTCCTCTGGCCGTGTTGGCGGTTTCTATTGCTGTCTACGCAGTTGTGATGGAGAGAACTCTTACCGCAGCTAAAATTTTTACAGCCATTGCTCTGTTCAATCCTCTACGCGATCCGCTGCGAGACCTGCCTTCAGGCATCCAGAATTGCATTCAAGCCAAATTCTCGCTCAACCGTTTCTCGAAATCTGGCCCTGCCAGAGTTCACCCCTAACAATGTTATTCGAGATGACCCAGCGTAGCCTAACGATGTCGTCGTATCCATAAGGGATTGTACCTTGGTTGGTCCGAAGCCCCCACGCTGCTAAGTTATGTAAATCTCACCATCAATAGAGGCGACCTGGTTATCGTCTACGGCCCTGTCGGTAGCGGAAAGTCGTCGCTCTGTTATGCAACGCCGGGTGAGATGAACAATCTGGCGGTATATGTATGTGTGCAGGGGCACGTCGTCTACTCCTCACAGCAGACGTGGATACAGAACATGACGATTTGCGACAATATCCTTTTTGGCCTGCCGTACAAAAAGAGAGATATGACCGAGTCATCCGTGCGGTCTGCTTCCGGACCTGAAATAATTTTCGTGTGGCGATGCAACGGAGATCGGGCAGAAGGGCGTGAAATTTCAGGTGGTCAGGAGGCCCGCATATGTCTAGCTCGTGTGTGCTATTCGGACGCGGATATTTGTTCTTGGGCTCACCTCTAGCTGCTGTGGATGCAGTCGTGCAAAGTCAAATCTTTAGTGAATGCATCTGCAGATTGTTGGCAGAGAAAACGGTCGTGCTAGTGACGCATAGTACCGATATCATCGCGAGTGGATATGCGAACGTACTGGTACTGGTGGAAGACGGCAGTTTGACGGTCACTCGACGTGATATTTCTTGTAATCGGTCACTATACGGCCTGGTAGGAACTTCCTGTTCTAAGGAGGCCGATCTCACAAGTACGGAAGAGAAATGCACTAGCAAAAATGAAAAAGATGGTGTGCTTACTATCAACGAGGAGCGCGAGGAGGCCGTGTATCCAAGCAAGTGTTCGCAGATCACTTAAACTCGTTGCGCGGTGCAAGGGTGTGCATTTTCTTAGTTATGGTGGAGACATTTTGGCAAGTGTTTCAGATCAGAAGCGATCTGTGGTTGAACCTTTGGACTGGCATGAAAAGCGGTGGGTACAACCTTGATGTCACGAATCATAACGTAATGGTGTATTCCTTGTTGGGAGCAGGTGCTTCTACCATGGACTTGGTTCGCTCCGCAACAGTTGCGCTCGTCAGCCTTTGGGCATCGTGCCACCTCTTCAACAATATGACTGTATCTTTACTCAGGGCCCCACTTCATTTTATCAACTTGAATCCGATCGGCCGGATTGTAAAAAGATACGGGGATGACATGTCTGCTGTCGACTTCGAGATTCCATTTGCATTCGGAGGCTTTCTGGCAATGCTAATTTGTACTGCATGTCAATTGGCCTCTGCTGTGTACACTATCAACTTTTTGGGAGTGTCAATTCTTCCAGACTAGTGGAAGAATTGACTCTGGCTGTACGTGACGATCGCCTAGTTTTGTCCTGCGCCATCTCGTGGGATAGCACGGTTGTGGAAGGTGTCAACGTCTCCTGTGCTTGGCCATGTGACACAGTCGGACGAAGGCGTTGTGGTCATTCGCGCGTTCGGACAGGAATGTGTTAACCGCATGTTCGTGGAGAACTTCGTTTGAAACGATCTGAACAGCAAGTGTTTGTTCGCGGAGACGGTCACGTCGCAGTGGTTCCAAATCCGCATGCGATTATTGGGCTATGGTGTGATTTTTCTAGTCGTGTCCGCTCTAGTGTACCTGCACGATTATCTAATCCTAGGCTTGGTAGGGCTCGCGCACTTCCAGGTTTGCGTCTTAGTAAGCAGACGAACATCGTAGCACGAGGAAGGGTGCTAACAGCTCACGCGTACTGCCGACGGCAGAGTCATGCATACCGCTGCGATTTCCCCGAGCGGGAGGCACGGTGCGCACTTAACGGAGCCTCCGTTGCCGGGGATCGTCGAGGAGCCGGGGTTGGATGGAGCTGGAGGTGCGTGCCCGCCCATGCGTCCCGGTGCCGGTGGGGAACGGCACGAGCCAAGGGGTCAGGGCTTCGTACTTAAGGCGGCAGCTGGACGATTTTCGTATGCGGCTGCGGTCAGCAGACTTGTCGATAACCCCAGCTCCGCCGATATTAGCCAATCGGAACTCGGCGATTTTCGCCGACCGGTATTCGACAAAAGTCGCCGTCCTAACGCCACCGACGTAACCAGCTAGAGCCCGAACGCTGTTCGCTCTCCTGGTTACGATGATTTGACCAGCCATGGCATCGACGAATCCGTCGGCCCAGACACCAACATGAACCCACCTGGTGGGGCCGGGCCGTGCGACCGATCCGGCTCTGGTGCTGTGGGTTCGGGTTTGCTGCAGGACCGCAGGGCGGTCCTGATTTGCACAGCCACCAGGACGTGGGTGGAGAAGGCGGGTGATGATCTGCGTCCGATGATTCCGCTTGAAGAGGAGGCTCATGCGGCATGGATGATGGGGGCATTATACTCCAGTCTCCGCGTAGATTTTTGGTCTGCACGCCCGCGCACTACCCGGGTTGTGATGCTTGATTTTTTCGAAGCGTACCTGGAAGGGCAAGTGATTGCGATTGTACCTCCGTACGTGCGCATGTTGCTAATCCAGATCTTGGAACGCAGTGCGGGGCAGACGGAGTCCGATGTAATGAGTCGGGAACGAGTCAAGGGTGCCAAGAGGACCAGTTACGATGCCGACACGAGGCGACTGACATTCATTATGCCGGATTATGCGGCTGCTGCGGGCTGGCATACGAAGACGATTCTGTTTCGGGGTAAGCGTCTTCAGCTTTTGTGTCTGGCTACTATGGAGCGCGACGACATTAATGCTCCATCGTTACCAGCTACGTCAGCCGGTCGCCACCAATTCCAATATCAAGTCCGGATTTTTGTCAATGGAGTGGCAGCAAGCACGGTTCAAGCTATTGTGGCGTCCAGCGTGTCATGTGCGGTCACATCCGTGTCTCGTGCGTGCTCACACGGCTCGGAGATGATGGTTCCAACTTTTTCGTGGCGACTTTCGACACGGTGTCATGTCCAGAACAACTTAAACTGGTAACACACATCGCTACCTCCAGCACGGAGATCTTCCTCCACCATTTTTTGCACTTCCAACGTGCTCCCTGTTTTACCTTCTACTCGCCATATCACTCGAGTGCCAAGTGAGTCGGGCGCAACGGCGCCTTTCAAGTACAACATCATCGCGAGTTCACCGGTATGCCCATTGCTCCTCCTCACGTCTGTGGATTGACTTCCAACCACTTGGACGTTGCTGGTCGTCTGCAGCATTTCTCGAGACTGGCGGATACTTTGGTGGCAGCCACGGCGAAGTTGAAGGCGGATGGCGACAAATCCCCCCTATTAAGTAAGGTCTCGCCGGCACCTCCTCGTTCTAGGTAATCGGGCGATCCCATCTCGTCTCCTCTTGCTGGAAGCCATGCCGCTCGTACAAGCGCTCCTTGCGTCAGTTGTCCATCGACGAACGAGTGGTTTGATCCTGGCCCAAACAAGATAAAGCGGGATGTGCATCCCTCGGACGCTCCGTCCAGTCCAGCGACGGGATCTGCTATGAAGCCACCCAAGCATCCGCAGTCTAACAAGGTTGAAGGTTCAAGATAGTCACCTCCTTCGAAGGCGAAGTCACCAGCCCAGAACACCTCTACGAACACGGTCACAGAGAACAAGAAACTACCTCACACGACTAAGTCAACGGTTCGTCCTAAAGGAAATTCAACCGCGGTCCATTCCGCGCCAACGCCCTCCGCTCCCTCCAAGGTGAACAATCAGCGCACGCAGGCATTTCGTGAGCTGTACCAACTACTGTAAGGTGATCAGGAGGTCGCTGCGGTAACTCCAACAACCGACTCGGGGGTCGATTCGTCGCTACATTCGAAGACATTGAAAGAGGCGGCGCTTGAGGCGGCTCGATCACAAGTAGCGGCCGCACAAGAAGCGGTCGAGGAACTTGCTACGACACCGCAGAGAAGCGGCGCGCGGCAGACTCAACGAAATCATGCTACTTTGAGACCCATGCTAAGGCACTCGAAGTGGCTATTGCCACTGAGACAACGAGTACTGGCGACTCTACCTCTCTCGATGAAGACGGTGGATAAATGATAAGGATGGAGTAAGAATAAAGTACCGCGAATGCGGAGGCGAACCGAGCGAGCGCGGATGCAACGAACGCAACAAAAACTCTTCAAACATTGACACACCGGCTAGCAAAGATTACACCGAAACAGAAATCCGTGCCCGAGGTCAAGGTTTCGCGAGATGAGACACCGCCCTGCGCGTTGCCAGCTGATCTGGCGGAACGAAGCAGAGAGCGGAGTCGGTCAATGATTCAGCGCTTGTTGGCTTCTTATATTTACCGCAAGCGGGGTATCGCAAGTGGGACGGCCAAGCAACCACCCCGTACGGTACCGACCGCGGCGGAGCCTCGCGACCCGTGTCCATCGGACCTGCCGCCGCCGAGCTCCCAGGAATCGGACGGGTCTCAGCCACAGGTTCTCGATGTTACTATGGCGGAGCGCACGGTTACATTTGGGAACACCATGTGCCTAAATGATCTGGATGGAGGGGCTATAACTCCTCCTCCCTGCTCAGCTAGTGTACCTATTCCAGCGGAATTAGCAAAGGCGATTGTGGAAGAGCTCAAGGTCTCGTCTGGAGTTATCGAAGAACCTTCTGGTTTGACTACACGTCCTGCTGCTAGCATGGGTGATCTATGTACGCAGGTAGAGGTCCGGTCCCCGATTGAACATTTTAGCGCTTCTGATCCTCACGACCAGACTTTATGCACAACAAGAGTGCGCAATATTCCAGACAACGCATCTGCTTCCCCCTTGAGTGGCGACTGCTGCAGTACCGGAAAGTACGAAAATAATTCAGCAAGCACAGCTGCGATTCGTAAATGGGTCATCCAGCACAGAGAAGTTGCTACACTTCTGGCTACCATGCCGGTTGAACCGAAGGGCCAAATGGCGTGGATAAACTCGTGCGCCTTGGAAATGGCGGAACTTGTGAGTGGTCTACCTTATCCAGTAGCTTAACTCGCCTTGATGCCGGCTGGAACCTTGCGATCTTTTGGACATGCCATCAACTGTGCATCTCAACTGGCAGTGATACGGCAACACACCACACACGCTGATGAAAAACTTCGCGATATGTGCACGGGTTGGTCTGCCACGGCAGACGGGCAAACCGGTCAAATTCGATGGAGAGCGATGGACAATATACAACGCTGGAGACGATTTTACAAACTACAGCCTGAGTTGCTGTGCGCGACTGTCGTCGAACCGCTTGCTGACTTGGATCATTGGGGAATTCTTAATGTTATGTGCGTATTACTCCCCAGGCTCGCATCCGTTGAGGTTGAGACGAATGTGGTGATGCCACAGACCAAGGCTGTGCTCTACCACCTCTCCAAAGAGGTGCGCACGGCAGTCTTCAGCATTATCTGCAAACCTGCAAACTGGCAACCGGCACTCGACCTTATTGCTCGCGATGGTCAGCTGCTGAACTCTATGTGCTGAGGGCGTCTCGACTGATCTAGGAGATGCATCGTCACGGAGATTTCCCTAACGTCGTCAATGACTTCTGTTGAAGACGTCCCGTCAGCCGCGCGACAGCTGCTTCGGTCTCCATTCGCAGAATGTCGCGGGTTTCCCAAGAATCCGGAATACTGCGCATCTTGGATTTGTCACTTCCGGCATAGCGAATCCAGGGGAACCATCGGTTTGTTCCTTCTACAGGGAACGCGGCGGGTCACTATTAGTGAGTCAGCTACTATGGAAACGCTTTATAACTACTCCTGGGGCTTCGTGCACAAGCTCGGACGCTCGTTGTGGACCGAGTCGGAGCACTCTCGTGGCGAAGTTGCAATTATATTGAACCCCTACTCTTCGATTACGGAAATGGTTCCGTGGTCTGAGGAGCATTGGACGCCACACTGGATGGCTGTTTGAATCACACTCCTGGTCGAAACGGTTCTTGTTGTCAACGTATATGCCCCTAGTGTCAAAACTGAACAGGAGTCGATATTCAAGATCCTTCTACTTCTTCTTCAGGGATACGAAGGACCCATGTTTGTTGGAGGGTACTTCAACTGTACTTTAGAGTCGCGACTTGACCGTCCCTTTGTCTCGCCACCCGGAAGTCATGATTCTTTGGCGCTGCGACGACTTCTCGGGCGAGCACATCTTAGCGATGTTCTTCATGATGACATGGAGATCGCCGAAGAAGAAACAACTGTACCAGCGCCTAAGGCGGCGGCTCACGCTTATTTCTACACTCTGCCGGGTGATGGGTCGGCAAGTTCACGGCTGTATCGGTGGTATGTGAGCTCTTGGCATGATGATTGGATTCGAGACGTTGCCATGTCTGTATCTGGTCCATCTGCTGACCACAATGGCATCAGTATCAGGATTGGCGTGCCACGTCACGTGGTCCGTGTCCGTAAGCCGAAGCGCGTGTTTCCTGTTCCAGGTTGTGCACGTGCGGCCGCACACAAATCAATTATTGCGGCCATTAAGCAAGCACAGCTTCAATCGGACGAGACTATTTCTGTTCCGACGTCGGACCATATCACGGCCCGGAGACTGGCCGACTGGTGTGATGACTGATAGATTAGGCTTCGCAAAGTTCTTTTGGCGACTAACAAAACCGCGCGTCAAGTCCTGACAAAAGACTATCGGCAGCGGCTGAGTCGTCTTTATGTACGACTGGATGCAGCTCTCATCGTGGTGCGAACGCCTGATACCTCACCACCGAGAGATCACGACTGCTGCGACCAGCCTAGCACCACCGATACTCCGGCGGGACTTCGGCGTAATGTGACGGAGTGTCGACGCTTATGGCAGCGAACCAAGGAAGAGCGCCTTCTCGTTCAGTACACATATACTCCTGGAGAGACGTCTCGCCGTTTTTATGCCTGGGTGTCGACTAAGTCTCAGGACAACGCCATTGTTTCTCTGGATGGAAAAGCTGCATCTGGGCCGATTTGGTCCCAGGAATTGGTTGATGATATGGCCGACGGGTGGGAGCGTATTATGACTCATTCCTTTGCCTGTCCCGAAGCTACCACCACGTTTCTTTCCCCGGCCTACCAGTCAGACCAGGTTGATGACACTTCTGTGCCATCGGCCGTTTCCGCCGACGACGTGACTGCGGCTTTAAAGAGGCTTAAAACGTGGGAAAGCCGCGGGACCGGATGAAATCAACAACACTTTTTACAGAGATTACGCGGAAGCGCTCGGTCCTATTCTCGCTACATTCTACACCAGATGGCTAAACGTGCAGCGTGTTCCCGGTGTCGTTCGGTGAAGCGAATATTCAGTGTTTGAAGAAATCTGCGGCCTCCGCCTTGCCGCTCGGTCATCGCCCGATTGCTCTCCTCCTCCTCAACAGTGACTGCAAATTATTTACCAAGATTCTTTCGTTTCGGGTGCGGCCATTGGTGTCGCATCTCGTTCTGCCGGCTCAAGTTGGTTTTGTTCCGAAGCTGTCGATCCATACAGATCTTGACATTTTCGTGGAGGTACACAAAGCTGCGAATCTGGACAGCGGTCTACATGGAGCCATTGTTCTGTTTCTCGATTTTGCCAAGGCTTACGACACGTTGCAACGTCCATATCTACTTTCGGCGCTGACATGGCTTGGATTTTCACCCAACTTTGTATCAGTCGGCAGCTTTACACCGCGACACGACCTGTTGATTTCTTGTGAATGGATACCGCTTCCGGCGACGTGAAGTAACTTGTGGAATACGGCAAGAATGCTCTCCTGCGCCACTTCTCTTTATTCTCGCCCTCGATAGTGTCTATCGGGTGCTTCAAGTGAGGGAGGACATTTGGGGGTGCCTATCATAACTGGAGGGTGGAATATTGAGTTTAAAGTTTCGGGCTACGCCGATGATACTGCTGTCTAACTTCGCGAGCGGTCAACAATTATGCCGGGTATCACTAATCTCGATGATTTAGCTCACTTGTCGGGTCTCTGGACGAATCGGTCGAAATCAATGGTGATTGAGCTGGACCCTCGCGGATCAGAGCTACCTCTTAGCACCTGTGGCCTCACTCTGCAGTCTCCAGGCGACTCTTGCAGGTATCTTGGTGTTCTGGTGGGGCAACAGGATGCGGTGGCCGATAACTGAAATAAGTGCATACGGTCTCTCTAGAGCCGACTTGTACTAGCTCGAGAGAAGACGCACACGGTGGAACAACGTGCTCAGCTCTCCAGTGCTATCGCTGTTCCCAAAATCACCTTCTTAGTACGGCATTGTTGTTGGCCTCCTCCTGCGGTGGTCACCCGTCTGCACAGCTTAATTATTGAATTTGCATGGGGCATCCGGGACGGCAAGCGGTCACGTCTCTGGCTCCCTTCCAAGGTAGCTACTTTACCAATCCATCAGGGGGGACTAGTGGTGCCTCGTATTCGGACAGAATTGATGGCTATGGCGGCAACAGCAGTTGGACAATGAGCAGATACAGTTTCTTCGAAAGACTTACTGATGGGTGATTACGTATGGGGGTGTACAGGGTCGGGTATGGCTTACATTACGCCTTGTTGGACGGACGACAAGCACCCTCGATATCGAGCAACTATTTGGCTAATCGAATCCAAAATTGTTGGAATTTCTGCGGCTCGACATGCCCGCCAAGGTGTGGTCCGGGAGGTGTGCAGACGAGTCGTCTCGTTTACATCGAGTGCCGCGGTCGCCTACAATGAAGACGTTAGTGTCACAATTGATGTTCTGCGGGTGATTGATGACAAACTGCGCGCTGGTGTGCGAGCTGAAGTAGCGGTGTCAGGGCGATTTGACCACCGGTGGCTGGTTCACGCCACGCTCAAGGATATGTCGTGGCTGCGAGATAGAAGGGGTGAGGCATATACCTTAAACGGAGCCGACTTTGCGATAAGTTATAATTACCTTGGCGAGACACTGTCTTGGACGACCCTGCAGAGGGGCGTTGTCTTGTTCTCTCCCACGCGTGATATGGCAACCCAGTCTATTACAAAGCGACGGCATTTTGGTTCCTTCTGCCTCACCCTTCTTTACAATTTCCCGTCCCTGGTATATCGAGCTCTGGGACTGGATCTTTAATTGCGCACTCAACGAAGGTACACCAGTTTCATGAATGGATTCTCGCTAGTGATGGGGCTTCGCTGAAGCATTTCGATACGGGCGTGGAATGTGGGGTGCAACCGGTCTCGTCGATGGTGGCATGTTATATATCCGCGTATTCCGCTAGTGGGACTCCTGTCCACTTTGGTGCGCATCCGGCGCTCACGCGCGTTGTCCACGTGTTGGCTAAACGTCGACGGTGGCGGCCGCAACGAAGGAAACTGAAACAGCTAATCTCCCGGTGGCTCCGTGCTAAAGGAACTAGACTTCTTGATGAACGAGTGGCAAAGACGAACTTTCATGTGATCTCAGAAGGTACACCTTTGATCGCGTGGAGTGATATTCGACGAATACGTGCGTCTTTTCCGACAAACGCTCAGACGCTGTATCGGCTGAAGAGTAACAGCTTTCTGCTCTGGAATTGGGCGAAGCAAGATCTGTCGTTCCCCGTTCCTGATTGTGTGGCTGCTGATCCAGTTATGGCAAGTCATATATTTTGGACATGCCCCAGTGCGCGTCGTCACTGGGCGTTTTTCCTTGATCGGTGGAGATGGCTTGGCACTTTCTTGGAGGCTGACTTAAATGTCGGGGTATTTGGACTGGACCTCCCGGAGATTCCGCCCAACGGCTGGGATGTTATCAAGCAATCTATGGACCCAGGCGCTAGTTTATCGAAAGCTCAGGCTGAGGTCTTCCCGGGAGCTCGAGAGCTGTGGCGTTTTGTCGTATCAACATCACTTCAAGCCATCTGGCTCGAGCGCCTCAGCCGCATGGTAGACTAGTCTTTATCACAGGAGGTGCACACAGCAAGCGCCAAGACTATCTTTCGCCGGTCAGTGCGAAGGTTTCGTGGATCAACCTACCAGCCCGACATGGGAGAAGACGGGCAACTGTTTGCGCAGGTATGGTCGCGTTGGTTGGTACCCTCCTCTGCTACGATGAACCTCCTTCGTTGCACGTACGACCTATCGGACACTGTCCAGGAGTGCTGTATCTCTTCTTTCTCGATGGAGGATCCCGAGAAAATCCAGGTCCGGGCGAGGCTGGATCTTTTATTGTCCGACTCCACATTCCGACTCACGCCGCATACGTTTTGTGGGTATCGTGCGTGGCTTATGGCTCTACCGATACCATAAACAATGTCGCTGAATACTGGGGGCTTATGGACGGTCTTCGGCAAGTCCAGGAAAGCGACTACTCACCACCGCATGTCATTGGGGATAGTACGCTTGTGCTTTTGCAACTTTAAGCTCGACACCCTCCCCATAAGCAGCACTTGTCGCGGTTATTTCAAGAAGCGCGCACCATCGCTAACGATATTAATATCTCAAGATGGGGACAACATTATCGCACCTACAACAAAATGGCGGATCGACTGGCGAATATCGGTATGGACACAGGAGCTTCTATGCAGGCGCACGCTCCCTCTATACCGGGTCTGGTCCAGGAGGCTATGGTCTTCGTTGATTCTGATGTCAACTATTGGCTGGAGATCTCACAGGCCGAACAACAACAAATACAGGGCTCTGAGCTGACCCCGAGGAACCTGATTATCTCGAGACGGAAGTCTGCGCGCAGGGCTCTGATGTCCGAGGACTAGTGCTACCTAGTATATAAAATAGTGGTCGCCACGGTAACTTTTTTGCCGGGTGAAAGGATTTAGTAGGTCGTACACGTACCTTAATATATCTCGCCTTCTCACTCACTGGTAGGGCTCGCGTTTACATACTCGTCGACAGCGGTCTCGCTAGCCTTGTGCAATCATGGGCATGGGTTGAAAATCAAATGGTGAGCCCCGAACGTATTATTGAATACGGATCCATCCTGGCTAGTGCAGTCAGCAACGGCTTGTCATTAAGCCGTATGGCTTTTGGCCTCGCTCCTCCACCATCCAGTTTCAGAACGTTGTATCCAACTACAAGCCAAACGGCTCGCCAGTCGTCAAGGGTCTGTCCTTTGATATCAGTAACAACGAGAAGATTGGCATTGTCGGACGCACTGGTGCAGGAAAGTCGAGTCTTACTATGGCGCTCTTCCGTGTCAACGAGTTGGTAGCTGGTCGCATACTCATCGACGGCCTTGACATTACAATCCCACTGTGCACTTTGCGGTCGAAACTGTCAATCATCCCGTAGTCACTTGTGCTATTCAAGGGTTCGTTACGAGACTACATGGATTCGTTCGACGAGATTAGACACGCCGAAATTTGGAGTGCACTAGATAAAGTGAGTATGAAGATGCAAGTATCGGTCTTGGAGGGTCATCTGGCGTACGAGCTGAGCGAGAATGTCGAGAACTTCAGCTTCGATGAGCGGCAGCTGCTGTGCATGGCTCGCGTGCATTTGACTCGCAGTAAAGTCGTGGTGATGGACGAAGCGACTGCGTTTATCGACAATGCGACGGAAAAGAAGCTGCAGCAGATAATTAATGAAGACTTTCGAGAAGCGACAGTGCTGGCGATCGCACATCAGTTAGGCACGGTCTTGGACTCCGATCATGTCATGCTGCTGAGTGACGGTCAAGTAGTGGAGTTTGACAGTCCTCAAAACTTGGTGAAAGAGCAGGGCTATTTTTTGAGTTTGCAAAGGCAAGAGGATATCTGGATCGATTGTTGAAATGGTCCCTAGTCGCGAAACATGTAATGCTCATAAATTTATTAGCATTCTGCAGATGCCGTGGCGGCTTTTGACGGTCTGGTACGGTCGGTAATAGTTAGTACTATTCAGAATGAATCAAACGTGAAGTGGTACGTTAGACAGACACAACCCTCATAGAGTCTAGCTCGCCATTGGCTTTACGTACCCATTAATTTCAAAGGCCATGTCACCTAATGTTTTTTGTTACACCTGCAAATTATGCGTACTACTGAGAATCTCGATCTACTCGTCACGGATATTTTATGTTACGCAAACTGCTGTGAACGCCAATGCAACGCATCAACGTCGAGTGTCATCACTGCAGTCAAGACCCTTATCTAGAATGCATACACATTTACAGTCCGAATGAGAAACAAGAATTCGATCATTCAGCTTTGCTAAGTTAAGGATAAACAGCTTAAGCTTCCGTCATGCTGATTCACGTTACTTTTTATGGTAAAGGCTAGTTTTAACATTTGTAACCTTCTCCTCAAAACATCCTGGCGTTTTGGTGCGGTGTATGAGCATTTCCAGGCTGAAATGATGATCTTTAAAATTGAACAATCCGATTCCTGAGCCGTAGTGTCAATGTCAAATGGCGTCGAACGAGAACTTAGTAGATCCCAGATTGCGTGTATTTCTTAATTTCAGGAATGCATCATTACAACCTAACGAAAACATGGGTAGCACGTACACCCCAAGGGTGAAGAGCTGAATATGGTCTGGTTCACTATCCAGAGGCTTGTAATAGATGACGTTTGATAGCCCACTATAGCTGCTGACGAAGACTGAGATGACCTGAATGAAGCGATGTAGGTCGAATGAGGAGAATACAAATAGCGTTTAATAGGCATTTGCCATGTTCTCATTTGCAGTCGGAGTGGTTGTGGCAAAGTTGGGAGATCCACGGCAGTTAATGAAACGACTTCAGACTCGTGGTGGATAGACGTGAATGGACCACCGATATTACAAAAGTGTTACAGCAGGGCTTAGTCGAAGTGGTGCTACCTGAAGTTTTCGAGGACCAATCTGTCAGCACATCTGATTTACTTAATCCGACTGTATTCAAACTATACGATGAGATATTTGATTTGACCATTGAGATCAAAATCGACCCTTCCTCGCGCAGTCCTACGTTACGAAATACCCATAATCTGAATAGAGAGACATGGTAAGGAACACTAGGTTATACTGTCGCTCAGTATATTTATTATGTCAGCTGTAGATCCGGTTAAGCCGGACCAACAGCATGTCAAGAATCGGGGCAAATCCAGCACCTATATCGACGATGAATTGATGCATATTCGCAACGTCATCGTGTCGTGGACACTCTGAGCTGGAAGCGACATCGATCAGAAAGAAATAAAGTATGAGTGCGTGATGTAGACAATCAATCTGAAAGCAAGTCTAGAATGACGGACAACTGCAGAAGCTAGAGCATCAAGTAAAGATCACAAGGTCTCTCAGAAGCTCTTCTACTTCCGATCAGGCTGAGTTGCTGCTAAGTTCAGGCACTAGCGACGACACTGAGTATGTCTATCAAAGGCCGTTTATTTCATTTATAAAAAAAATTTCTCGAAAAAGTTCGGGATGCAGAAACTCGTAGCAGAACGACCACAAGCTGTGTGACATATCTTTAACGAACATAGTATTCGCAGTCTCGAACCAAAAGAATCGCGCGGTTTGCCGTAGCTTGAACGATCTTAGCACGTAGCTAAACCTGATTTGTCTGTTCGGATCCCTCGTGGTCGATCATTGAACTGATAAGAATATCATATAGAAGTCGATAATAGAGCATAAAAGTTGTTAAGCATATGAAAAAAGTTTTTTTAACCCCAGTTTTACTACAGTCATTCCTCGGATAACTCATACGCTTGTGCGACAAATTCTATGCATTAGCCGAGTTATGGGCTACGTGAATTTCTAAATTCCATATTTCCTTGTTTTGTGCAAAGGAAAATTTAGTAGATTAGCAGTTCCCCTTCTAAATTTCATATGACATGTTCCGAGTACTGTCACCAATGCACAAAGGCTCGAGATTTGTTAGCACAAGGCCTAGAATATAAATGTGAGCCATAGTGTGCTGGCAAATTGGGCTTACAGCAAGTTTGGAGTTCAGATCACCCAGAACGCCATCACTCTCGTAATAAAGAAGCGCACTACTCTGGGATGAAATACGGATAACGAACTTTCCGCCAAAGGCCCGACAGTCGCTCACAATCCAAAAACGGAGGAAGGCCTGTCAACTTGGGTGCTTCAATGCCAAACACGGAATATTTACCTAAATGGAAAAATCATCGAGTTCAAGGCCTGGATGTTTTCTGAACGTTTTAGTCTACCGGAGGGCACCATTAAGTTCTCTAGTGGATAGTCGCAACGCCAGCAGCAGAGAAACAAGCTGCACAGCATCAGGATTTTTCGCGAGAGTGGTTCAGCATATGAGGAAGCCATGGATGTAGTATTGTCTGGATTCTGGGCTGTAATTGCTCGCTATGAGCCCAAAGATACTTGTAACATTGACGGAAATAATGTTTAAGAATTATAAAAAAATATAACTTAGTCTGATGTAGTACAATTCTGAAAATGGTTCAGGCCTATTTACAAGATGAATTAAAACAGACAGTTGCGTAGAAAGAGATTGAGTGTCTCATGAAATAGAAGGTCAGGGTAGATTTAATTTTTAGCAAAATATTAAATTTGGAATGTTTCAGTTCACTAACAGTTTAATTCCCTATTTTATTTAGGCACGGATCTTTTTTGCCGTCATGGCCAATGCGGATTGTACTTCAGAAGTCCATCCGTATAGCTGCCACCACTAAGGGCACCTTGGATTCTTGTTAACACTACTTTGGTAGACACGTAGTCCTCCTCGATTGTGCATTTTTATACAGGAATATGTCTTCCTCTGCTCAGGAGTATTCTCTTATGGCCCTCGTAAATCTCATAAATTATCGATAGTTTGGAGTTACGAATTATAATATATCGACCATCGAACGACCATGGTGGAACGCAATTTGTATGAGTTATATGAGTTATGAGGATATGACTTATCCGAGAAATGAATGTATTTCCACCCTCTGGAAATAAAAACATGGTGTATTTTACAGCTCAAATAGTATCAATATATAGAAACAATCTCGATCTGTCCTACGCATCGCCATAAAAAGGAGGCGAATGCTAAACGGCTGGGATTATTTTTATTCGGCTGGGTCACTCCGAAAAGTTCTCAGAACTTATTCAGAAGTATTCAAAAGTAACTCAGAATTCTACCCAACTTTGCCAACAGTAGATCCCGTATACTCAATTTACTATCAATACTTACTCACTTGCCCGTTCAAATCTCAAAATGATGATATTGGTGCAAACATAATAATACTTACTTTAATTTTTCCTCTGCTGTTAGCGTTACATACTGAGAAAATTGTCTCTTTTTGACGCCATCATAGCTACAAAGTCAATAGGTCCACCAAACATGATACATCCGCGCGATAGCGAACGCTTATGGTGGAGTGGTACCATTCGCCTGTAAGTATTGTTATTGGCGCGCTCTTACTTAATTTTCAACTACAATTGCTGTCACCACGATATTTGCATCGTTGGATACCGCAGTTGTCTCTGAAGCAGCAAAGTCGCATAGTAAAACTGGATACGGAGGTTAGTGATCGCAGTTGAGCCAGAATTGTGCAAACTCCGGTATTGGCGATCCCGCAAAGAACACCCGCTAGTATCGGGAGTGGGCAAACAGACTATAGATTACCGACACTTCCCCAAAGAGAAGGTAATAGTGCTCGATATCCATATCGCTGGCCAAAGAGAAGACGCCTCAGCTCTGTGGTAAAAAGGGTTCTGCCATTTTTTGTTTTGCCTCAGTTATATCTCTTTCCTCTTTGTCCCTTTTTCCCATCCAAGCTGGTTTCTGCAGCCGGAGCTGCAGTTGAATAGCGGCTAACGGCTTAGACGCTGAGATTTATAAGGTTCGCATGACGAAGCCGGGACTCGAATATGTCGTGTATTGAACAATGATAATCACGTTGGCGGCGCTATCGAAAAAAGTACTGCACTCGTCTCCTTAAATTAGTAGTTACAGACCATTCTAGATGCTTTGTGCTCTCGAGTGCACGGTCGCCGCAGCCACGGCGCGTGTCGAGGTGTGTAATTTTCCTATGAAACAACTTGCGGCCCGCCTAATTGGCTCGCGCTTCCATCGAAGCGTCTTAGCGTGGCGAGTAACGCGGCCAGCCGTGGCATCTTTACCTAGGATACAAGGGTAGAAGCGGTCTGCCTGAGCAAATACACATTACTCAAACCATTCCTGTATTTCACACACCTCATTTATACAAGATAAGAACAGTAACAATACCTTAGTGCATCAGCAAGGTCTCATTATTGTGGTACCTCCAGCTTCGATACGTTTGACTCGAATAACCCATTCTATTGAAGTCTTATTATTCACAAATGCCGCACAGTCACATTTAAAGGTTTTCAATGTTAAAATCGAACTGCATTTTATGTGTTTTGCCACCTCCTGACCTTCTTTGGCATACCGCGCGAGAGGCATGTCCAACCCATCCACCACACACTTCGTGGGTATAGCAAGGGAGGATCTCCAACGAAGGTGGGTGCCCTTAAGATGGGGGGGGGGTGGACCGGCTCGCGTGCTTACTGCAGACATCGAGTAATGGAATAATAAAGATATAGTAGGATTCAGCGTGGAACACATTAATTTCGTACTGAAGTTGTTCTGGTTATGCGACTAAGTTCGGTTTTGCAATGTTTGCCTCTCGTTGGTGCTGGTTTTTCGATTTGCTCACTGGAAAAATACGCGACTAACACTAGCTGAAAGAGCGCAGAATGCGATTTATTCTTAGTTGCATTAGCGAATCAAGCTATAAAAAGTAAGCTAGTTTTTCCTGGAAAGGACAATCATTTTAAAAATGATGGAATACTTTTCAATTTTCGCGAGGCAAAGGTTAAGCACACCAATTCCAAAATTTCACAGCCAAGCCTAAGACAATTCTTTCCTCAGCTTCAAATCTAGCACCCCTTCAGCGGGAGCCGAAAAGGGTGAGGGTTCGTTTGAGAATGCTGCTAGAGCCTTCGCAGGTTCCGCTAGCAGTTTGTTGAGGGGCGATATTACGGCTGGTGGGTGTCCTCGCGCCCCGCGCTTGCTACGGCGATAGCACTTCCAGTATGTAGACCGAGCGATCGGCAGTTAGCGGCTCATCACCACTGGTTCCGGGTTTGCAGTCATAAATTCGCCTGGCCGTTAACATCACATTGCCTTTCCACACCTTTGTTGACTTGGGCAGCATAAACAAATCATAGGGTCCCCTTTCTTTTAGAGCACCGGTCACTAGCAGCCACTGGATACACCGGCGATCATATCCTGGTTTAGGACTTTCCAGAGATCATGTACGTTGTAACACTAGGTAATATACACTCTGAACTCTCACTCCCTTCAAATGTTAAATTTGGTCCCGAGTGGGTCATCGTACCGGCCATTTGTTTTGACCAATCCAAATATGACTTATTAATTCTAATATATTGCATTCAATCTAATTTTAACAATACAATCCTATTTTGATATGCCTACCCTACTTTGAATTTTTATCGTTTTTGCTGTAATGATGATTGACGGTAAGCGATTGCCGGTAGGCGATGGGCTACAAAGGCCGAGGTAATGGAGAGGATGTAGAGAGCAGCGATTACTATCACCCGCCAGTAAACTAAATATCGGCTCTTTTAATGTTGTAATACTCTTGCGGAGTACACTGCACTTAGTTGAGGCGTACATATGCATGCCACATGACACTTATATGTGTATTTGCTTTTCTATTCAGGAAAATGCCTGTGAGAGTCCACTGACACCGAAAATTGTCTGAAAATGACTGTTATTCGTCATACATTGACGTTGGTTGCCTTGAGGCTAGTCTGTCTGCATTGATGCTATTGGCGTCATTCTTGTCGTCATTGTAAGTGACTTTTGCTGACGACGTTCTACAATGTAAATCATTGACAAACCGTGATGTACTAAAGTTGTTGTTGGCCCTTATGACAAGTTCTCTCTATTTTACCACCGGGAATGCAATAACAATAATGCTAATATAGGCATTTCTGCTAAAAGAGACATTCACTCTTTTTAGGTTTGTCGACGTATGTTTAATCACAGTGCTCTCTCAACTTGAGCTGTGTAGCTTATTGCCTGCTGGTAATCTCCATTACAGCAAATAAGATTAAAATTAGGATTAGGGAATGAGCCATAAGTTTTTGCTTATGAGCCTTCACCCAATACATTAAACAAGTAATTCCGTTTATATAAGCCTCTAATCCTCAAATTGTATTGTTGTACGTTATGCTCCTAATTTTTAATTATTCCAGTCGAGAATGAGCCAGTCATATCCGCAGCTCCACATAGATCAAACCTTCAGCAAAATCCTCCCTAGCAAGATCCGAAGCGGTAAGGTATTTATTATCCTGGGTATGCTGCTGGCACATCCTGCGGCTGCGCCAGCAGTAGGATAGCGGGGTATTATGGCTGCTGATGTCTTTGTGATCGTGATCGCATCGGCTACCGCAAACAAAGTCGGTGGGGTGCACCAGAGGCTGCAAAGAACGAATTATCGCTGATGGTGTCTCCTTAGGAAGCTCTTACGGCTGGATGGCGTCCCCACGACTCGCGCTCGATTTTGCGACCGCACACGCTTTAATTGGGAAGCGCAAGAGGCTGGAAGGGACTATTTATCGATGATGAAGGACTTCTTCTTCTTCGCGCGTTGCTTTGGCGTCGTGTTTATCCGATTGATCGGCCACGCTAGCGGTCGTCACTACAGCTATGTGCTGACATAACAAAGACTACCCGCATATATGCTGCATAGGGCAGCGAAGTACTGATAGCACTTGAAATATAATCCAGCACCAGCTTGGTTGCGCTGGGTACGATACCGCCTCACACCGCATCTCTATTTCTTAAGAGGACCACCCCCGACAAGCTCCGACGACGGCACTTCGTTTCTGTTACGAACATACTTAGACCATATTCGACATTAACGTGTTTATATACAATCTTAGAAAACACAACGCACTTTTTGTATGCTGCTCACCCTCAAGTTTTGCTCTACTGCTATAACGAACCCATCTTCATGAACCGTCTGTTGTGGTCAGCCTTAAAAGGCTGTCAGTGAGCCATTGGAACTAGATTTGATGTGTAATTGAAGGAAGTTTATTTACGAAGGGATGGCATCGAAGTAAAAATAACATATATATTGTCGACGACTATCTACATCTACATGAACAGTGAAATGGTTTGAAGCAGCATTGACATCGTTAAGTACTGACTCGTACGGCTTAATATCCTCGATCCATCGCAATGCTGGAGGTGCTGTAGGCGCTGCTTGTATTTGCGCTACTTGAAGACATATCATTGTATTTTGCCCTGGTTTACACAGATTCCACATTGTCAAAGTCGCGTAATATTCAATCCGTTTTTTCGTGCTCAAGTGAGATAAATTGCGGTGAGTAGAGCCTGTTGGGCGGCTATGCATCCTTACCATCACAGAATAACTGATTGAGACATCTAGAGAAACGATAGCATGATCGTAAGCATCCGTTGCTGATGTCTGTCAGCATTTAAATACCTCTCCCGAAGTATTTGTTTAACACAGCATCGTAATCGACAGAAGCATATATGAATGCTTCGGTGTTAATCCTTCGTGTTGAAGGTTAGACCAGCCACCAATTTTGGTCAAAATCTTGTGCTGTAAGCGGCCGTTGCAACCTGATAATTGTATGAAGACAAGGGTGGTCCACGTTATTCGGCATGAGATATTACAAAGGTCCTGATTTAAATCTATAAGACAATGACTATAGGATGCCAGTACATCGCGACAGAAAGTTACCCACTACTCTCGCAAACAAAGATTCTTACAGCATCTCGACGATGGCGCACTCCCTTGCATTTTCATGGCTGATAAATATCAAGTTGACCGTAGCAAGCCAAGCCAAGAGCTGTTTGTATTGACCATAGATTGCCTGAGGACAATAACAATGATTACGGTGCCAAAGTACCACGATCATTAATGCCAACTTAATGCTGCTTACCTGTAGATCCATTCAACCACTTCTCGACATCCGCGTGCGCGCTCTCTACACGAAGTTTTCACATTACCGTGAAGAAGAACACCAAGAATGTAGCAATATACTAACATTTCCTTGAAACCAGCCAATTTTTCTTCATATACCGCATTACATGAGCTGGTTAATAAACCCTCATCAAATCATCTGCCGGTCATACTCTGTCGTGTTTTGAGCTTATATTACAGTTACTCGCGCTGTAACTATTTGCATCTTGGTGGTGATCTTCTTGTTTACATGGCATCTAAAAGTAGTGTCCTTGCAAAAGGAAACAGCTGCGTAGAGCGTCCATTTATGCCATCCCGCGTTCAACAACATATGTTTTCGGTGTAGTTATGCTAAGCATTTCAATCACCCACCTCAGGTTCTACTTCGCCCAGGGGTATTCTTTCTTTCCTCTTTGACCATATATTAATACGATAAAGTGTAGCTGTTGGTGGTCACAGTAACGCCAGCAATGTGCAACAGCGGTAGTCTAAATAGATTGGTCTTGTAAGTGGGGTAAATTAAAAATAACCGACTTGCGCAGGCGGTATTTTTCCTGACAGAGGGAGACACAATAAATAGCTAGGTGAGATGTTGCTCAACATCAAATTTTGCGAAGTACGGTGCATTTTGTATTTTTCGTTGTTTGCTGCTAGAATCTCAAGCAAGTTTGCAAGCGGAGGCCACCCCTAGCAATCTGTGGTGTTCATTTGCACAAATGTTATATATGTCGCGCTCAACGACACCTGCAAATCGTCGGGGGGAGGCAGCGATGCGACCAGCGCTGATACCTGCAAGCAGAGTCGCAATCATCGATTGTTCTTGTTCTTCCGTAAGCGCCCGTCCAAATGGATGCACCTGTTTGTATGCAAAAAAATTATGGTTATTCTATTCATGGGTGACTAAAAACTACCACCGTTCTGGTTGTTCTTGTTGGTTTAGGGTGATGCGGCATTTGCATATGCGCATGTGCTGGTAGTTCTATGTACGGAAGTATTATGAAAGTAGTGTACGGCATATTTAAGTGCGATGTAGATGAGTTGGCTACTATCAGCTGGGAAGGTTTGGCAGAGCTCACCCAAAGGCCATCGGTTTCGATACCCGGTAGCGTGCAACCTTCAGGTCCTATTGTTAAAGGTTCACCAGCACTGTCCTTCCAGGCAGTGACGCCCCGCATTTATGACTGTAGTCCACATTCGAAGAAATGTTGTCCACATCAGAGAGAAAGAGAGCACGGCAACGACCGATAAATGTTAAATTGGAATAAATGGTCAGCGAGCGAAGTATATGATTTTTCAGAAGGCGTAAAAAAGCAAACACGGTAGGAACGAGATAAAACACATAATTCAACTCACTTCTGGTTTTGCTGCTTCGAACTCAAGTATCATCCGCCCACAACCATCACACAAACACTAAAAGTTCTTGACGTCACTGTCATGTGATCGCAGCTGAGAAGAAGAAGCCAGTGGCGCGGCTAGAACCGATTTGCTTACAAAGATGCGCTAGACCTGAATCTGCTTGCGACCGTTGCATGAGCATTGAAGATTGACTGCTGTAACCTCACCATCCCTGCGGTTAACGAACCTTTGTTTCGTTCTATTTTTGTAGTATAGCCTTTCGGCAGTTTCAGCTTGTCAAGCGCGTGACGGGCTCCGTCCACAAATTAAAAAAATTTCTTTTGTGAGCTAGCTAAGGCCTTCAATGTTTCTTCTCACGAAGGATGTCCGGGGTACGATATAGTAGGTGGCATGAAATGAAGGACGTTATTGCTAAAGTGCGTAAGAATAAAATTTGACAATTTAGAGACTTTCAAGTCCAATTACTGGTTTAATGTATGAGGTGAAGGCTCATTAGCGGGTCGTTTGAAAATTTGAAGTAGGGTAAGTATATTAGCATTACCTGTACTACGACCCACCATCGACCGGTACGTTTAACCTTTCTCTAACGTTTATGCATCAGAAACATAGTAGTCAAATGTTGGGTTAAAGCAGCACTGCGATCATGAAACTGAAGGAAGATATAACCATAATATTGTTCTATTCAATCATCGAAACATGCAATATACTATGCTTGCACTAACTGCGATGCAGTGGTATGCTGTCGTGTATCACAAACAAGAAAGTTAAGGTAGTGTCACTAAAGCGTGCTACAATTAGAAAGGTCGAGTGCTGGCTATCGGCAACAGGGCTACCGACGTTGCTATGATTCATCAGGAGAGT
>JH598111.1:0-29454 GCA_000173235.2 Hyaloperonospora arabidopsidis Emoy2
ACATTCCTTGTTTATTATTGAACCATCCAAGTTGACAGTTCTTCCTTTATCTTCGGTCGTTGAGAACCTCCCGGGCTTTTGGCTAAAACATTCCCAATCTGTCATATATTCTAGATCAGTGCGCTTCTTGATTATGAGAGAGACATCGTTCTGGGTGAGCTGATAAACAAACTTGCTGAAAGCTCAATTTGCCAGAAGACTTTGGCTCAATTTAATATTGTTGGCCTTGCGCTGGCACATACCGAGCCTTTGTGTATTGGTAATATTACGTGGGACATATTTATATAAAAATTTAGGAGGGAACATCTCTTATTTACTGATTTTTTCTTTTCACAAAAATGAAAACTGGAAATTCACGTAACTCATCATTCGACTAACTCATAGGGTTGGTCTCCACCAAGCCTATGAGTTATCCGAGGAATGAATGTATAGAGAATTGTGTCCAACGATAATTGGGTATGCAAGAAGATAGGGAAGCAAGCTTAGAAACTCCTACTTATTAAGATAGGGGAGCTCTGGAGTTCGGCGTTTAATATAAGTAATCCAGTCCAGAGAACTGAATTAGGTTCTCTTAATTAAGGTATGTAACGGGGCACCGGTCGCTTGTACTGTCACAGTACAAGCTACTTACACTGAACACAATAAGGTGGTGCCTCGACACTTCACGTACACGCGTCACGCAGAGGAAGGTTTCAACAAGAGAAAAGCGGAAAAGTAGAACTGTATTTAGTATAGTAATCTCCTGTTAGTAAATCCAATTTAGTCTTCATTTAACTATATCTAAATACAAACATGTATTGTAACCATCTGCTCACCACTCATTGCGTTCTTCTGTCGTGGACCGGCTTCATTGGTTGATATCGTTAATCTATGTCAACCAATGAGCAATGTATTACTTCTGCAACACAATATTACTTATTTAGCCAATATTATGATAATTTTCTGTTTGTTCTGACAGAATATTCGTACTTGATATTTACCTTGTGTAAACTATCATGAAACGGAGGCACACCGTTACATCACCCCCCCCTTAACCATCAGTCACATTAGTACTGATCGATAAATGAGTGACTCTGGGAATAGGAAGCACTTGTTGGTCAATTCCAACCATTCCTTAGTTGCCCCGCATGGTTAACAATTCTATGCGGTGTGCAGCCAAAGGTGCCGGCAACGCGGCGACGAGACTACGATCCGTTGCGGAGGATGAGGCAAAGGTCGTGATCGCTGCAGGCGACAACTTCCATGCAGTTTCTTCTGGTGCAGGCGCACGCGGTGATGCACCGCGTGACATCGGAGATTATGATCTCGCGCTCATATACTCTGGCGCGTCTGACGGTGAGATCAACTCGAAGGAGGCTAAAGCCAAGGTGAGCCAGAGTTAGCTAAATCGGAGCCGACTGAGTCGGCTTCCCGAAGCGCTTTAAGTCTCGCAGATCGTCGTGACATCTTCGGATCGTCCGACGAGTCATACCCTCCGTCTCCGAGACGGAGTCGTTCGGTTGAAAGCGAGAAAGCCCATGGCTTTGGCCATCGGAACGATCTTGACGGTGATGCAATCATGCATCAGAGTCCGAGTGATCGGGATGATCCTGGTGTTGGTACTTCTATTGACACCAGACAAGAGACTGTTGATCGCAACATCTTGCGTGTTGCTCCTGAGAAGAAGCCGTGGCTACCTCCTCAGAGAGTGTTGGCTCGTCTGTCTAACACGAAGAGTGATCGTTATCGAATAAGATTGTTCGATTCATCAAAGCTTCATAAGCTTGATCCTAGTGCAAGTAACTTTCGCACTGAACATGATTTCTTCATCGATGCGTTCTTCAAGTATCGATGGTACAGTGGGAATCACAAGCGTGATGGTCCCACTTTGATTCAGGCATGGAACGCTTTCATCCACAACGTTGGTGAGATTGAGCATGATGCCTGACTAGACAAGCTATCGCTAGCTCGAAAACGGTTCGAGAAACGGACCTCTATCGGTGCACGTTTTAAACTGCATCGGTTGTCAAGAGAGGCCGGGCTATCATGCCTCTTTTGGGGTGATACGTACCAAAGTTGTGTGAATAACTTGGCACGAGCTCCAAAGGAAGTCTATTCAATGACTGACCCCTGGTGGAGGGTACGTGTCACTCAAGAGATGCGCGAGGGAATAGCTAATTTGCAATCCCTCTACAAGCGCGCTGGGCGTTCGTTCCCCGATGGGCATTCTTTGGCATCGGATGTGCTTGTCATACTGCTCGACAAGGCCAAAAACATCAACCAGCAGTTGAGAGTTAGGATCCCAACTATCTACCGAGGGTGGATACCCGCGCCACTAGAAGAGGTAACTCGTCCGACGTTCCTTCACATCGCGGTGGTTCAACAAGCGTTCCACGAGGAAGCGTTGGCCACCGCGCGCATCAATCAATGGATGAGGCGGAGGAGGAAACACGTTCTCAGACGGGTTTGCAGGTTCAATCTGACACTGTGAACCAGCTCGAGCGCGTAACATGTGAGATGCATGAGGGTATCGAGCACGAGAGGAGCAGACGTTTGGGTCTGGTCGACAATGTGACGCGTCTCTCCTCGGAACGGGAGAGAGATCGATCCGATTTTGCGTTTGCTCAGCTTGAGAACGAGCGGACTCAGCGTTCTCTTCGCGACGAGCTAGTGGAAGCTCGTCAGGATATCTGTCGGCTTTGCGGGGAGATATCCGAACTTCAGACTCGGGCCGATAGTCAGCACCGCGAGCACAAGTATCTCTTGGAGATGCTTGAGCGCAAGGGATTTCTTAACCGGAAGAAGTCCCGTACTGGTGATAAGGCCCAAGGTGACCGACCGACGTAGAACGTAGGATTCGTGTGCATCTTACGTGGCAGTTCAATCGTGTATGCGTTGCCTATGCGGCGCAGCACACGAAATGGACCGATGAACTTGGGTAGTAACTTGTTACTACCCACGTTAGTCACTATGTGTCGAGGTAAGTTTACCGTGGATAGTAGGACTAGATCACCTTCGTTGAATGAAAGAACATTTGCCCTTCCATTCTTGTCTGCGTTTTTTTTGTCGGTCCACTGCTTCTGCAATGGAATCTTGCACGAAATGAACAACCGTTTCGCGAGCCAGTATGAATTCATTTGCTGACTCGCTGTCTTTGGCTGTAGTGCGCTTGGAGCGCACTGTGGCAAGGTCAGTGACCTGGGTAGTAAGAGCATCCTCGCTCTTACTTTCCTCTTCTTCACCGAAGTTGATGTGATCGACATCGGCGTCATACGTAGTGACCTCGTGGTCAGTACGTGATGAGTGAGAGCTGACTTGGCGTTCGCTCGAATGAGTCCCTCCCCCCCCTCAAACTAAAGTTACACTCTAAGAAGGTGGGTAGGCGTGGGTGGCGTAAGCCATTCACGAAGAACGGTGTATGCGTCGTCGATGCATGCACCGAGTTGTTGATGGCGAATTCCACCATTGGCAAGAATTCGCTCTAATTCGTAAACGAATGGACATAACCCCGAAGGATTTGTTCAAGAACGCGGTTTGCACGTTATGTCTGACCATCTGTTTCAGGGTGGTCAGAGGTCGACATCTGAAGGCGCGTTCCGAGTGTTTTGAACACGGATCGCCAGAATTCCGCAGTGAACCGTGGGTCTCGATTAGAGACGAGTTCACGAGGCAACCCATGACGACGAAAGATCGTGTCAATAAAGACACGAGCACATGCCGATGCATTGATAGATTCATTTACAGCGACCAGGTGAACCATTTTACTGAATCTATCAACGAACACAAGAACACCTGTATCTTGTGTGGGTCTGCGGGGAATCCAAAGACAAATTCCATTGTGATTCCCAGCATTCTGCCGGAATGGGCAAGGGTTGCAACGGCGCACGAAGGGAAGGAATTGAATTCACTCGTTGACATACTTCGCATGCGCGGACGTACTTTCGCACGAACTGATACTGGTGGGGCCAGTAAAAGTCGCGACTAACTGTGAGATATGTCTTCTCTCGACCACGATGTCCATCAGTAGGTGCATCGTGGTACTCATACATGATGCGCAGTCACAGGTCACCATGATCCGGTACGACGACACGAGGCGTGTCGCCGGCAACGGCTGTATACTTCAGTAAGCCATTGTGGACTGTATATCTATCCGTGGAGGATCGATATACTGGGGGCAACCTTTTAAGAGATAGACGGGATGGTTGCGAGAGATGATCCATCAAGCGCACCATCACCGGATCGTACGCCTTGAGTATGTCTTCGAATAAGGTTGACGACGGGACACTCGACGTCAACCCCACGACAGTGGTCGGACCAGTGTCGGGTTGCGCAGCGGGTTCGAAATCGGGCCGGCGCGACAGAGCATCAGCGACGACATTCAGTCGTCCTGGATTATATTCCACGGAGAAGTTGTACTCCGCGAAGAACGACAGCCACCTCGCCATTCGTTGCGAGAGGTGTGGACTGTCAACGGCCGTGCGTAAGGATGCATGGTCCGTATAAACGATATAGGGTCTATCACCTAGCAGATAGACCCTGAAATTTGCCAAAGCATACTTCATGGCAAGGAGTTCCTTGTCATGGACTGGGTAGTTACGTTCAGTCGGTTCCAGCTGACGTGACTGATAGCAGACGACACGCTCAGCACCGTTTGCGTCATACTGCATCAGTGCACATCCGATGGCAAAATCACTTGCATCACCGACCACATGAAATGGTCTGTCTTGGTCTGCAACCGCCAAAACTGGCGATCGTATCAATCTTTGCTTGATACCTTCGAAGGAGCGCTGGCAATCAGCACTCCATGCCCACTTCTCGTTCTTTTTCAATAAACGAGAGAGATGAACAGTCATCTCGGCGTAATCGTGCGATTATTTGTGCAAATACGCCGCTGGACCAGGAACTTTCGAAGTCCTTTTATGTCGGTAGGCACCGGCCGGTCAGTGATCGCCTTGATCTTCTCTGGATCGGGCTGGACGCCGTGCTTAACCACGATGCATCCAAGAAGTGGTATTTCGCTAGCAGCAAATATGCACTTCTTGAGGTTGGCATACAACTTATGCTCACGCGTCAGTGTAAGAACCTTTCGGACGTGGAGTCGGTGTACTTCTACATCCGTCTGTCTATCCATAGCCCGGCTATGGACGAACACGTCATCGAAATAACTAGGTGAGAACTCTCGCACAGATTTCAACAGATCCGTAACGCATCTGTTGAAAGTAGCAGGGGCATTACTCAGCCCTTGTGGTATTACTAACCACTCCCAAAGCATACCGCTTGGGGTGCTCACCGCAGTATACGGAATTTCCCTTTCACGCATAATGATCTGATAGAACACGTCCGTCAGATCCATCGATGAAAAGATGATACTCCTTGACATACCATCTATAATGACATCCTTCCTTGGTATCGGCGTTTGAGCCGGTACAGTTGCAGCATTCAACTTGTTGAAGGCATGTACTACCCGCCATCCTCCTGTGGCTTTCGGATACAGAAGGTCGGGGAGCTATGTGGGGAAGTAGATTCCCTCACATGGCCCGCTGCCAAGCGATCGGCAAAGAATTTGTCAATCGCTAGTACTTTTTCACGAGGCAGTGGCCATTTCTTCATGACACATACTTTGAACCTGGTTTCAGGTCGATCTCATGCCGAGTACCCTTATCCTTTGGTATCTCGCATGGCATTGTTTCTGGGAACACATCTCTAAATTCCATCAAATCATCGTAGAGAGGATTTGTCTTGGGCGATTCCCACGATTGGGATGTATATCGCTCAATCCAAGTCTTCTCATCAAGGACACTCTCGTCCATTAATGAGCTGCTGAGAACCCTTTCGTTTTCAGCGAATACCATTGCCGACCGAATATCGGTTACGTACTCGTCTTCCGCGACGAGTACAAAATTGTGCTTGACTTTGCCACTACGCATATCACGCAAGAACCTCTTCTGTTCGAGCGTGGGAAATTGAATGATCTACGAAGATGTCTTCGGAGGCGCGATCAGATCAAGTTGGTAAGTGCCTATACTTAATCCTTGTTGACCAGGACACTTAATGTCTCTGTTGTCTCCTGGGAACTTATTTCCGCGGTTAGGTGGGGACTATTCCCTCACTATCCTCTATGGCTATCTCATACGAGTGGAATTGCTCCCTCTTTATCCTCTGGCGGTGGTTGCGCTACCGCGGCGGGTCTTCTACGTGCGATTCTCCAATCGCACTAAGATAATTATATTGCCAATCATTGGCAATCGGTTCGTTGTCACTTGGGTGTTGACCGTTCGGAGGACACCTATGCCCCGGTTTACTCGACTCATTCGGGTGGTGAGCCTTCGGCGCGACCTGCGTCTCAATGCAGTCGCCGGAATCTGGCTCCACTGTGTGCCGATCAGCCATTCCATGGCCATGTGTAGTCGTACTAACGACCGAACCACACGCGAGGCCATCGCACTCGCTCGTAGTACACCCACATGTTAGTGGGCGCTCCATGGCATTCATCAGATGGCCATCTGATGATCAAGTGACAGGCATATTGACTGTTCGTCGATGCCAGCTGACTTGTGGATTGTACCTTCTGAGCCACGGCAGTCCAAGGATAATATCAAATTCGTCATCTAAGTATAATATGATGAAGTCATCATTATATTGGATTCCCTACAGTGAATAGGTAATACTAACTACACGTTTCATCACTGTTGCGGATGCGCCTGTCGCGAGGCTCACCGTCATCCTCGTTGGAGGGATCTCGCGCTCAACATATTCGAGCTCTCTGATGTCTAGCGATTGGCGTCGTACAAAGGTGTTCGATACCCCGCAATCGACTAGAGCTCGAAGCGACATGCTTTGTGTCACTCCGAGTTTCAAAGTAATGAGGGAAACCTCATTACCAGAAGCAGCAACCCACAATGATAGAGTGTTGGGAACAATTTTCGTCAAGAGGCCTGCAAACACACTCGACGTTGCTGGATTAGTAGGGTGCTCCGCACCTACTGACCCTGACCATTTTTTGGCTGTCCGTTACGTTGTTGCGAAGACGAAACAACGTCGGACCCATGCCTTGGACCTCTCTTGGCCGCTTAACGGTTATTGTTTTCTGCGGTACGTGGTAACCGCGTTCGGGGCACTGCATTCGTATGCATAATGCCCTGTCTTCTGGCATCTATTGCATTTGTGCAATTTCTTATAGTTGTTAGCACGAGAGCTCTCGCTCCTCGTGTTACAGAGGTCCATTGGTTCTGGGCCTCCATTTTCCTGTCGTCTCGACGGACGATAGGAATTCGAATTCGCGTGAGCCTGTTTCACGCTGAAGTCCTCCTGTTCCGCAACCCTTATTGCCTCTTCCAGGATTTTGAACTCCAACCGGAACATGTAGGTTTTAACAAGACCATCAGTCAGACCCTGCATGAACAACGTTTGTTGGTTCAGTGGGTCGACTGTTATGCAACTGGTAAGGTGACGTATGTACTGAATGTACGAGTGTACATCAAGCTTACCTTTCTTAATTCTCAGGAGTTCAGAGCGAGCCCTGAACTCAGCTCGCGGCGGCCCAAATGTTTGCCTAAGCAGGGACTTGAAGGCTTCCAACGACCCAAAGACATATGGGTCGTGTAACTTAAGGCCCAAGGCCCACGTCTTTGCACGCCCTGCCAAGTTCGATTGAGCAAATGCTATCTGCATTTCCTCATCGACGATATGATGAGACCTTATGGCATCGTCTAGTTCCACGAACCATTTCAACAGAGAGTCTTCATCGGCTCCCTTGTACTTTAAGATGTCAATCTTTAGATTCTCGGGTCGTCGTGTCTACGTCGACTCGGTAGCAGTGGCCTGCTGCTGTCTCAACAGTTTAAACTGTTGAGCACTACGTTCTCTCAACAGCTTTATCTGCTGAGAACCTTGTTGGTGAAGCAAGGTTACCTTTCCCGCTCGACGTCAAGTTCATTCTGAACGAACTTGGCGATGGTGGCGTGCTGGCCGTCTGACCCCAGGGCGGACAGCAGTGTGCCAACCGCTTCTTGCCCTATCGTCGAACTCAAGCGTTCGACAGCATCCCATTCGATTTGACTCAAATGGGAGTAGCTTTCATGCGTGTGAAAATGGGCAATAATATTGCAAACCTTTTTATCGTTAGGTTTTATCATAATTATTTTTTATGGGTTATTGATTTATAGAGTCAGTGAACTTCTGCTGTGAACATGGCATCCTGATGGTAGCCTTGCCAGCAAACGCAACGCACATCTTTCAGCCGCTTGACGTGGCCGTCTTTATCACTTCCAAAAAATTATCCGCGAGCGTCTACAGCTTCAAATGTACGAGAGGCGGACCCAGCGCTGTCTAAACAGACAGCCATCGATATTGCGAGTTATGCATACCATGTAACGGGGCACATTTTAATCAACTAACTGAATAAACCTTGCACTGCTGACAGTGCAAGGGCGTGTGCTTCCGACTACCTCACGTACACGTACGTGCAGAGGAAGATTGCTATACGGAGTACACAGTAAAGGTAAAAGGTAGAACTGTATTTAGTACAGTTAGTCCTTGTAATAAATCCCTATTTGACTTCATTTAACTATGTCGAAATACAAACATGTATATAACTATCTGTGCACCACTCATTGCGTGCTTCTGTCGTGGCTAGTCTTTATTGGTTGATATCTCGATCCTATATCAACCAATAAGCAGTGTGTTACATCTGCGAGGCAATATTATCTATTAGGATAATATTGTGAGAATGTTGTGTTTGTCCTATCATAATATTATGCTTGATAATTACCTTGTGTAAATTATCATGTAACGGAGGCACCCGTTACATGATATGTATGCGCCATCATTGATCACCCTAGAAATACAATCGATGGATTTCGGGGTACTGGACGCTACCCTCTCTCTCTAATCAAGCTACACAAGCGTCTCGGTGAGTATCAAGCTGGGGGAGTGAAAGACGCCTCTGGTAATGCATCCTGGCTTGTTCGTCACCCGAATGTGATGGCCACAGTTCAGAATGCGATCCTCGCTCACCTTTCAAAGCCTGTGCGGAAGCAGAAGAAGCATAGAAACAACGATCGACATCGCAAGCAGGTTACTTACCAATGAAATGTTTGCAGAGGAAATTGGCCAGTAGTCGTGCACTTTACCGGTACAAGTAAAATGGGCCCGAAATCGACTGATGTCACCAACTCGTAAAACTTTGTAAAATAATGTTACAAAGGTGCAACGATGTGGATTAAAACTGCAGCTAAGATGGCTTAAATATGGTCTTTTCAAATATATCCGATTCGTGTCATATAAGTAACTAGCTAAAAATCTCCGAATTGTTCCAAAATCGTGCACCGAACTGGTTGTTTACCTTAGTAGAATCTGGTCGGAAGCCTGTCGCATGGCTCCAGGTTAGACCTTAAGCAAATCAATAATTCGGAGACCTTCCTCTTGGATTGCATCCTGAATACGAAGCTCATCCTTTGTTCCACAGATTGCAGCAAAAATCAAGTTGGGCTCTTTCCAATATTGTCGCATGGGCGAAAAAAAGCGCAAACAGCGACGAGCAAGACTAAAGCTTACTGAGAAAAGATGGTCCATCCCTACCAAGACATCGTCGTCGGCTCCAGACTAAGTGCAGTTTGTTGCGACCTTCATGGACATTGCGGGAATGCGACATCGTCTCATAGAGCTTCTAGAAAAGCATGTTCAACAGCTGGCCTAAGCTTAGACCGCAGAGCGGGAAGGAAAGTCAGATTTTTCATAGCCAGTCTTGCGGATCAGTTTTTCAGTCACCACGGAAGAGGGCATGTAGGTGTAAAAACGGTGTCAATATCCACAGAGCGGGAAGAAAATCAGACTTTTTATAGCCTGTCTTGCGGATCAGCATTTCAGTCACCACGGAAGAGGGGGTGTAGGTGTAGAAACGGTGTCAATATCCACCACGTAGCGGTGAAACTAGCAAGTTGAGCTCTGTTCTGGCTTCCCGTAGTTTGCTTGTGGAACTAATTCATATTGTTGAATTTCCATCGTGTCTCCAAGACTGTTCCTCGCTTTCGACCACGATGTGGACAAACATGCGTGCAGCCATCATTCTTCTAGTCGTGGTTGCTATCCTTACTCCGTTCAGTGGAAAAACGTCAGCGTCGGCTGTTTCTGGTCCATCAAAGTATTCACAGCTTTCTTCAGACGGCGTCACCGTGCAGTCATTAAGGACGAGGAGTGGGAACGAGACAGAGTTGCAGAATGCCGAAGAAAGAATGGTGATACCCGTCGAGCTTATAAGACCAGCACAATTACCGTTTACAGAGTTTCCGAGTCGCGAGCGGTCGTTATGGCAACGTGTCATAAATTTTGTGAAGAGATTTATCGGGGATCACACCAAACTTTTGCGAAAGTTCGGGAAGCGGGTGATGAAAGACGTAGTGGTAGATCTTTTTTCGGTGACATAGCTTCGATGGCGGCGGCGGCGCCATTTCAGTAAAAGATAGTCTTCGTGAAGGCAACTAAAAAGATGGCTAGCTACATGCGATCTAAGATGCAATAGTCGGATCAACGACGTTCCTGGCGTCTCGCTTAGCATTCGGGTAAACATCAGATGTATGGACTTGACTTTATTTATTGTCTTGTGCGATCACCTCAGCTTACGATATCGGTCATTAATATGCGCTTGTACTCGATGTGGCGCCGACACCAGAGAGAGCGACAAATGCAGCAAATCACTTGTTTTAGCGTAGACTAGTTTATCCCGTAATTCGCATCGCGTCTATAACGCACACGCGACACTTCAGAGGCGTAAGACACAAAGGTGACCTTTGCCGGATGATCGTAAAATTCCGCCGAAGATGCTCGCTGCGCATACATCGGTTTCGGACAAGGTAAACCCACAAGCTTCGTCGATATACTTTGGCTAGCATCCAGGCACATCAGCTGACGTTAAAGTCCGTGCAATGACAATCTCGACCGTGATACACTGCGGACACTTATACTCGCACCCGGTTGTGCCTTGTTTATTAGATATTGCCCTTGCTTTGCATAATATCTTTTGTCGTCATTAATATCTACTAGGTTCATGTCCTTGGCACATCCCTTGTGTAAGTCCAATGCTGCAACTAGGGTAATCCGCAACGGCGCTACAGTCTTATGCTTCCTATAGAATGACAACTTTATCTTATAAAGAGGATAGTATCAGCAATCTTACTGCGGCGGGTTGTACCGTGATCGGTGACAGTGCAATGATCATTTGACAACAGCTGCAGCACCTGCTCGATACAACCTCTGTCATATCATCTCCACTAAACTGCTTGGTAATGTGCGGATGGTGTCGGGGTCTGGAGCTGAAAACACCACACTACTGGAAGCAGAAAAAGACGGCTGGGCGAGCCGCCAACATTGCGCTAGACTCGAGACAATCGTGCAGACAATCGATGAAGACATAAGAGCCAATATATTTCTAAATCCGGTGTGTTTTTTCGATGTCTACGCTAAGATGTGGATCGCTACGACTCTGGCGGCACAGCAGATGGTCGTAGCAACAAGCGACCTGGACCGAGAAGAAAATGAGTGGCGAGCAACGACTTTTCGCATGGGCCACGCAGCAGTGACGGAAGGCATCGTCTACTGCTGTAGTTTAGCAACCCTGATAGTTGCTAGATTAGCGTAGTCCGCAGCGTAAGTCGTCATGGCGAAGGAGATCTCTTAAAGTATCTCTATGCATCGCACATTCTCAATTATTAGGCATCATTCATTAGAATCACGGGTTTTTCTCGTTTACACCGAGCTGTAGATTATTGCTGTCACAGTATATATGGCGAAGCTGCGCTGGGATAAGCTTGCATCTGGTGTGGCACTTTCCTACGCTCCACTTGTAGTCGCATGGCGCAGTCGTCGAAAAATGACCAGAGTCGGCCTAAAGATCATTGCTCGCATGCATATGAGCATAATTTGGTCCCCGAATCGATGTTTGCATGTGAAGGTTGGCTAAGCCTGCTTTACCAGGAGCAGAGCGTCTTGCTCAGTCGGTGTAGACCAATTGGCCTTCGTCCGACGGCAGACCTTGCGAAAAATTGTACGTTAACCAGCGCCGACGATTTCGTCCCTTCGTCACAAATTCCAGCTCTACATCCCAGTATACGAGCATTCCACAAACCACGATTTTTCATGCTGTTAAAGTGAAATTGTAGAAATACATCCATAACCCAGGTCCTAAGGGAAGATATTAAACACTTCTAACGTATTTGGTGACTTGGGCAGTGCTCGGAAAATACTGCAGAGACACCAGGGCATTAACGCTGTCTGCTGCCAGAACCGAGGTATGAGGAACCAACGAAGTCCACCTTGAACTCATTACGTGTCCATGCTCACTATGTGTTCGCTGTCGACCAATACTACTACCTCCATCCAAGCTCATTCTTTATTCTTTTTCGCATTCAAAATGTAACAAAAAGTACCGCACGCACGCGCTACCAAGCTGTTTTTTCTCCTTCGACATCGAAAATGTGTGCGTTTGCCCACATAGCGTTTCCCCCCAGCACCAGCACTTTTTTGTCCATGGTGTCTTACTTGGAAGTACGAGTTGGCTCCAAGTGAGTAAGAAGATGAGGGATATTCAGGTAAGCTTGCGACCCGTTATATCCTGTCGCCTGATAACAGTGTTACCAGAGCGACGTCTATTTTATATACTAGGTATAACTTGTTCGCGGACAGCCGAGCGCCTTCGCGATGAGTTTCGCCGCGAGAGAATTAGGTTCCTTGGAGTCAACGCGGGCCCTGTAGTTCGTGGTGTTCTGCTTGTGATGCCTCCAGCCAGTGGTTGACGTCGTTGTCAAGGAATGCCGTAGCTTCCAAAACAACCCTGTGCTCTGTAGAAGAATCAACTTGAATTGAGTCCGTTGTATCCATCGCGATATTTGCTAGTCGATCAGCCATTTTGTTGTAGGCGCGATAGTGATGTCCCCAGCTGGAGACTCCAAGATCGTCTGCAAGGGCACCTGCCTCCCGAAATAGCGGCACAAAGCTGGCTTTCTACGGGTGATGATGGGTCCGAAGCTGTGAGAGCACCATCGCACTATTCCCAACGATATGCAGCGGGGCGTAGCCAGATACATTCGCGTAACGTAGACCGTGCACAAGCCCCAGTATTCAGCTGTATTGTTTGTGGTATCGGCAGCGCTATACGCAATGCTCGAAACCCACAGCACACAAGCGGCGAGCGTCGCAATGTTGAGTAGGACAATAACGGACCCAGATCCACCTGGGCCTGGGTTTCCTTGAGATCCACCATCGAAGAATAGCAGGAATATCATTCCCGGGAATCGGCGGATGGGCAACATTTGCATCGCCGGTGGTTCTTCGACGCAGAGGAGAGTGTCTGCCGAAGCTGACCTCACTCACGCGAACAGATCTCCGTCTTTGTTCATGTCCGGCTGGTATACGGACCCTCAAAATCGGGTTATCGCACGTCGAAATTTTGTCTTGGCTCTGGCAATGTGTGTCTCCTCCGTCAAGGACGGGTCGTCCATAGGGCGGAGCCGCTCTAACCAGATATCATGAAGTGTTGGGGAGACGGAAAAACGCCAGAGTTCCCGAACAGCCGGGAATACCGCAACCTTCGCCGCCGTCATCTGAACGTCTTGAGGGAAGGTTCATTTGATATCATCCCAAGCCTCGTGGGAATCCTCTGGAAGGTGCAGCCCAAACACCCATACGTTGAAGCCCGTCATGTTGAATCCTCCAAACAGGCTCCACTTGACAAGTAGATGCTCCCAGTGTCGACTCCACTGGAGCAGATCCAAAACACATGTCGCGCTGCGGAAGGAAGGGTAAGAGAACACCCGGACACAAGACACGACAGATCCTGGCTCGCCCAGTTCCATAGCGTGAGGTTGTTGCCTTTCAGGCGATACAGCGTTTGCATATTTGTCGGAAAAGAAGTTTGCAACCGGCGTATCTCTCTCTAAGTAGTTAGCGATGTCCCGTCAGAAATTACTTGAAAGTCCCTCTTTGCCACTCGCTCGTCAAGAATTCGTTTTCCGTCCACGCCCCCTCATTTGGAGATAGCCTGCTTGATTTTGCGTCAGTCCGGCCGCCATCGCCGTCGTCCTGCCCAGATAGGGACGACGCGGGTGAGAGCCGGGTGCGCGCCAAAGTGTACAGGAGTGCCCCCTTCTCGAGACGCCGCTATATCACACGAGGACGTCGAAGAGACTGGGATCACTTTACACTCAATGCCTGTATCTGAATGATTCAGCAACGTCCCTTCACTGTTCAGTGTCCAGTCATGATATCGGTGGACTTTAGTTCAGTACGCAAGTAAGCTACCCGGGTCAATTGAACGAAACACGAGTGCCGGAAAGTTGTAGAGAAGGGCGAGGCAGAATGAACCAAAGTGCAGCCTTTTCACCATTAATTGGGTTGCCATGTCGAGCCGCGCTGAGAACTGTACGATTCCACTTTGGCAAAGCGTCAAGACATTATGTCGCCCAGATAATTCTGTCCTCTTGTAAATCCGCCCCATTCAAATTATAGACCTTCCCTTGACGGTCCCGCAGCCATGACATATCCGTCAACGTTGCGTGTTCCATCCACCGGTAGTCAAATATTCCCAATTTTGCCACTTCAGCTCGCATACCGACACGGAGATTGCCATCAACTAACTGCCGAACATCAATCGTAACACTGCCGTCGGTTTTATAGACGATCTCAGCTCGTGAAGTAAATGAGATGGCCCTTCGACAGACTTCCGTGACGTCACCTTGGCGCACATGTCGAGCCGCCTAAAGTCCAACAACTTCGGAACCGGTTTGCCAAAGAGTCGATCGATATCTTAGGTTCTTGCCTTCATTCCAAAAAGGCGTTATGTATGGTGGAATAGACCCAGTTGGGCCCCATAAGCAGTCTTTAATCAATAAATCTCTTGAAAACGATGTAGCTGCCCAGTGTCCAACAGCCGTTGCCGCCATAGTCATCAATTCTGTTTGAATGCACGGCACAGATGGACTCCCCCTGATGTATTGGGAGTGAGGCCATCTCGGAAGGGACACAAGATCTGGACCTCTTACCGTCCTGAACACCCAAACGAAGTCTCGAATCATGCTCTTCAACCGGGTCACAACGAATGGAGGAGGCCAGCAGGGCCGTGCTAGGAAGGTGATCTTGGGCACCGCAATGATACTGGTAAGACGAGCCTGTTGTTCCACCGTGTGGGTCTTCTCTCTTGCTGGCACAAGCCTTCTATCAAGAGATCGTATGCATTTATTCTAGTTGTCCACCACCGCATCATGTCGACCCACCAGCACACCCAGATATCGGCAGATTTCGCTTGAAGTCAGCAGAGTAAGACCACAAGTGACCAGAGGCAGTGCTGACCCCCGAGGGTCCAGAGCAACGATCATTTACTTCGCGCGGTTCGTCACCAGGCCAGAAAATGCTAGCGGAATCATCAAAAATTGTGACAACCTGCTAAATCGCAGCCCGATCGCGCAGGTAGACGGCCGTATCATCAGCGTATCCCGAGACTTAAATCAGTGCACCGCTTGCCATATGTAAGAGGCATCCCATGAATGTCCGATCTCTATTGGATCACCCGATAAATACTATCGAGGGCGAGGATAAATAGAAGCGGCGCAAGTAGGCACCCCTGCCGAATTCCACAGTTAACTTTTCGTAGACGTGAGCGGTATCCATTCACAACAAATCGACATGTGGTGCCGCGGTGTAATGCCGCCACCACCGAAACAAATTGGGACGAAAATCCAAGCCATGAAAAAGCGGAAAGTAGGTAAGGACGTTGCAGCGTGTCGTAAGCCTTGGAAAAATGGAGTAGCAGAACAATGGCTGCGTGCATATCTCTGCCTTCCCTCGCCACGTTCCATACCGCCTTGAATATGTCCAAGGCTGTGTGGATCGAACGCTTTGGGACGATTTCAACTTGGGCTGGCAAAACTATGTGCGAGAGTAGTGGCCACGATCGAAACGACAGAATCTTGGTCAATAGTCTGTAGTCGCTGTTGAGTAGCGCGATCTGGCGATGATCCAGGGACAACGCAGACGCCGCAGTTTTCTTCAGGCACTGGATGTGTGCATCCTCAAACGACTCCGGCATCACGCCGCACTCCATCCATAGGGTGTACAGTGCGGCTAAGATAGGTGCAAGCTCGGTTGCGTAGTCTCGATAGAAAGTATTATTGAGTTCTTCTGGCCCTGCAGCTTTCCCACGTTTAAGTCTCTTGAAGACCGCACTGACATCGTCTGTCGATATTGAAGGAGTAACGGCTAAATCATTAGCTGGGGACGGCCGGGATGCTCGGGCCAGGAACGCGGCTGTTGACTCGGAACGAGCAAAAGAGGTAGTCATAATCTGTTCCCAGCCATTCGCCATTTCATCATCAAGTTCCTGTGACCGATTCGACCCGAACGTAGCTTTGACACCCAGGTACACGATAGTGTTGTCTTGGAATTTAGTCGCCACCCGGGCGTAGAAGCGTCGTGATGTCTCGCCCGTAGAGTAAGTGTGCTGCACCAACAGTCGTTCCTTCTTGGTTCTCTGCCATAAACGACGACAATCCGATACATTTTTACGAAGTTCCTTCGGAATATCGACGGGGCCAGAATGATCGCATCCCCTTTGGGCACTCACCGGAGAATCATTATATGAACGCGCCTCCAAGAGCGCTGCACCCAGCCGAACATATAAACGACGTAGCCTCTGGCTATAGATTTTTGTCAAACCTTGACGCGCTTCCTTGGTGGTAGCCAACAGAATTTGACGAAGTCTAATCTTCCATGTATCCCACTAGTCGGCAAGCCGTCGGGCCGTTAGAGAGTCCGACGTTGGGACCGAAGCGGTTTCTTCCACTTGACGCTGAGCCATGGCAATCGCGGCAGTTCTTTCGCTAATCGCGGCCGCTTGGGCGCATCCTGGAACAGGATATACGCGCCGTGGCTTTCGAATGCGCACAACATGATGTGGCGTTCCGATCCTGACACTTATTCCATTGTGATCAGTCGCAAGACCAGGTACTGAACAGCCGACGTCTCGAATCCAGTCTGAATGTCTGGCAGTGACATACCACCGATCGAGACGTGAAATGGCCGATCCACCACCTGGCACAGTGTGAAAATAAGTGTGTGCTGTCGCATGAAAACCCGCAATGGCCCGGTCTTTTCCCGCTCTCTCCATATCGTCATCAAGAACATCGCTAAGGTGCGCCCGACCGAGAAGCCAGCGCAGCGCTAGAGAGTCATGTCTGCCAGGTGGGGAGACAAATGAGCGGTCAAGTTGTGGCACTAACGTGCGGTTTGGATAATGACATAAAAAATATGTTCGTGTGGTTGGCAAGACCGACAGCGCTGTTATAGTTCTTTGTCCAATCAATTTTAATCAGGAGCGTTGTATCTATCATAGTTAGGCGATATGAATCTCGCCTTCGTCTTTTTCCGACCGTGCACCCTATATCGCTATCAAGATCTCATAGTTTACTCCTCTCAGTAATTACGGTACTTGGTATGAATACCTCTAGTACTTCGTGCAGCACCGCAAGATGCTCGAGGAATATTGCCCGGGCATACTAGGTGCGATGGCTGATAAATTCGTGCAGTCTGGCCAGCCCAATGACGTGACTGCGGAATACGGAGCAGAAGAGGCGATGGGGGCCATGGACATATCACTGTGGTATTGAAGAAATTTACACTGGAGACGACCACAGTCGTGTGTGGTGTGGATTCTAACTGCACATATGACGGAATTTAGGTACTGCAGAAAAAGGAAGTGCACGAGGCCATGTGCCTCACAATGACGGCAGGCGAGAAATTGGGATGGCGCAAGGAATACACACCGTATGGTATCTTTTCCATTGAAAAGTATCCGGCACTTCAAAGGGTGCCGCAAATCGAAGTGACAAGTCCAGTGACTCGTAAGCGATGTAAGCTTGCTACGAAGGAGCAGTTCAAGGAAGACGAGTAGAAGCAGTACTTATTTCGGCCATCATCCAGAGAACGTCTCGCCAAGAATTGAAACCCTGCTGTCACCACGCAGCATCCCTCGTTTTGAAGTTACTGGCAAGTGGCAGCGACAACAAATGCAAGGTCCACGTGGCTTTTTACCTTGGTGTCTTAGCTACATGATCCATCTCCTTAAAATCAATAGCACCATATTGTTAGACGGTCCTCATTTTGAATTCTTTACAAGCTCGACCAGCTCCAGCTTCGTCGTTAGTGGCACGCTCGCGAGCCTTTATTAACTAGTCGATGTATTGACGCAAACCTCTGTCCACACGTAAGCAGTTTACACAAAGCTGTTCTCCCCTTCAAATTGACTACCGTCTTCATTATTAAAGCCTTAAGGAAATTGTTTTCATGCACCTTCAGGAAGCTGTGCCCGAATTTGAAGTCCTTCTTTCTCGTTAACGCGACAAAAAGAGTCATACAACGCAATGCTGCTAGTATTATTCGATACCAGTGCAACGATTGCATGTCACGCATGCGACCCATCGAGCGATATGTGCACAGATATCGTTTTAAGAGATATTAAAAGGGACTGTTTGCAAAACAAAAATGTGTTGCATCTTCCGAAATATTACCGAGCCACATCTCATACATCTTCTTTTGTCGTTGCCACAAACGTCACAAGTGCTTCATACACACACGTGTCGTATCACCAACTATATTTTTTCAAACTCAAGAAGCTCGCCATTTTCTACGCCTACTCCGACGATCTTTATCGGCTACATGTTAAGCACGTTCTCGATGCTCCAGTACCAGGCAGATGTATACATGCGAAGACGAATAGTAGCCATGGCAGAGACAGTAGTAACAAGGGTAGCGGTGATAGCAGTTGTTAGGAGCACCGAAACGCGATGGTAGACAACGTGCAGTCGGAGCGACTGACCAGTGACGATAATTGTATGGTTACCATTCGTACCAGCACTCTAAGCACAGTATATGCCGTAAGCTTCGTGTTTGTATCAAGACAAGAACTTATGGGTAAAGAAAGAACGTCGTCGCAATACGTGATGATAGTTATAGGTGCGTATGGTCAATACGAACGGACAGGAAGCAAGAGGTCAGACAATTGTTCTTTGCTTTTTGTACATTGACGTGCATTCACGAACGAGAATTGCTGTTGAAAGTCAGATGTGTCATGACGAAATTTACACATAAAGTTAAAGGTATAACTTCACGATCTGGTGTGCGGGATGTGAACGCACACATCCACAGTGGTGTTCCCAATGTGCTGATCAAAATGGAGTATTAAGGAGAAGCTGTTGCAGTAGAAAGTGAGAATATGCCTCGAAGTGTTAAGCGCTAGTGGATAAGTAATGCTTGTTACTTCGTTTTTGTGCTTCTCACAGGGTCTTTGGGACCGCAAGCTGTTCCGAAAGTACTTCGAATAGGTGGCTAAGTAAAGGTCGCATCAGAAGCTCGATGCTGACCTGTACGCGCTTGCTTTACCTCTGATTAAGCTGATGGATACTTCACGAGTAAATGGACGAGCTACACAAAAGGCCCGGAAGTGGAAAAACGCAGGCCGTCAGCTATTCTCAACAATGACGAGGGTACGTTCCGCTTTTCATGACGTATGCTGCATCTCGCCTTCTGCTGCTTTCTTTGGACTTTGCTTGATCGGGTGCAGAATCGCTTGTCAGTTTCTTCCGCACAGCTCCCTGTAGTGTGTGGTTGCTACGGCCCCATGTATCAATTTGTTCCCTTATTGGCATGTGCCACATGAGGCACAAAAAAATGAAGTATACTTGCGTTCGATCTTTATCAGACACTTTGATTACAGCGGGACGCCATGATTGCCATCGAAGTGTCGTTAATATAAACCAGCGCGCAATTTCTTAGCTTCGGACGAGGAGATTTGGGTGATACAACCATACGAAGAGATGCTTGAAGCAAGGGTGAGTTACTTCGTCATGTGCTCATTCTAAGCCGTCTTTTAATTCATCTGTATTGTTCATTCTATCACGGCTCAGTGCAAACGCGAAATTTTTTAAGCGACTCGGATAACTAAAAGAAGTTCAGTAACAGCAAACGCTTATCCTGTGGTACCAAACTAATTAGTCACCCTCAGTCGCCCGCTCCAGTAACATCTGCTAACGCTATGCCGACTGCTGTCGGAACCTCGATCGAGCATGGGGCTGTAAGCGCAATGGTGCAAAACAACATAGCGATCAAGCTCTGGTGTTTGCTCTTTGATATGATGAACAATTTAGCCCATAGAATTGAATCAAGCTCTGTATATTCACGTACCTTGCGCTCAGTCACTAATAGCTTCACCCTTCGGGCTCGCAATATCTATATCGCACTTGGTACGGCGTGCAAGCACATCTAGCGTTACTCACGAACACAATAGATGACAGACTGCATCGTATTGCGACGTGTACGGTTAATTTGGTATTGATTACATAAAGGGCTCCGTCCCGCGCGGGACGGAATATCCCACGAAACACTGCAGGACGGGATCATTGAACATGCTTGCAATTCCTAGATCAGCATACACTCGGAACTTTTATGAGCCAAAATTCGTAGCAAAAAAGACATAACCTGCAATGTGTTCAGTGCTTACCTGCTTCATCGGGTGTAAAGGCAATATTGTATGTTCCATCGTATTCCAATCGGCACCGCAGAGGGCGTTACTACGCAAGCAGGGCCCCTTCTTAGGCGTGGTGGCAACGCGTTAACGCTGATTAATCGCACGTATCAACATTTTACAGTTCAGTTCCAGCGTGTACGAAGTCTTGCATCATGGTCTTATCGGTGACTTAGTCCATGCACTTGCTCGCAAGCGATCCTGGTGCTAGGTGGATTACTAAACTCTTTTATGGTGAAGCTCTATATCAATCGACAATAGATTCGATAAAAGCGCAACACGTTGAGTCCGGAAGCTTACACATTGAATAACTACCAAAAGAAATCCAGTAGCACCAAAATCATAAGTTGCGTTCCCTACTGGATCTCGGATGTCCATCGGGTCGTTTGTCGGGAACAACCGGATCATCTGTACAAGCATCTCGAAGCGTCTTAATGCATGTCTAGGCAGAAAGATTGAACAATGTTGAAGCGCCTTGATGCATGTCCAGGCAGAAAGTTTGAACAATGTTAATATATAAATACAATGAACCTGACATGTATACGTATAAAATGATGACTCTGGCATAAGTGTATTCTAGATCCCCATAAGAAATGTTAAATATAAAATTTATAGGAACTCGGCATTATGTAGTAAGAAAATTATCGAGTGCGGGATGTGCGGGATAGAAACTGAAGACAGCTGAGCAGTTGTTTGCTTTCCGCGACGCCGAAGCAGCTGAATGCATATTGTCCAACTACACTGACTACAGTTCTCATAGTGATGTCTCGGAAAATCCCATTTCGTTTAGGATAGTGCTGACAGGTCCAGGATGACCCTCTTGAGATGCGAATGACTCAAGCAAGTTGGACAGCAAATTGTAATCCAGATCCAGCGGAAGTGACCCACTTCCTCGTGCTGAAAACTCGACGTCTCCTTGATCATTCTCCGTGTCGCCCAAACAGCGAAAGCTTTTTGCAGCCTTGGTCCCTTTAAGCGCCATTTCCATTTCACTCATTTCGAGGGCCAAATTGCCATCAATGTCGCTCCCTCCTCCAACCGATCCATCATTATTGTCACTTTGACTGGACTCATCCTCGTCCATAAAGTGCTCTCCCCAGGGTGCATCCAATCCTGCATCATCCTTAGTTTTAGCTTTGTGGCCACCTAGAATGTCCATAAAGGAGCTCACATCGAATTGAACAGGTTGCGATCCTTCCACGCCACCAACACCAGAAACACCGTCGACGAACTTGCCAAACATAGCAGCCATGTGCTGTAAGTCGTCAACGCTGCCAGGAGCGGAAGAGTCTTTAGCTTTAGCAGCACGCTCCAGTCGACTTTCCATCGTGTCAGGATGTATGTACAGCCACGAGTCGTCATCGTCCGGCTCACAAATTGGTTGTGCTGGCAGCTTTACGCCAGTTTGCTGCAGCGCTTCCTTGATTATCTGCTTCCATGGTCGGCCCAGCTGGTCTTCACCGTCACCAACATAAAGCAATTCCAGACCACAGGCAAGTTTAACGCCAAGATCTCCCGCTTGCTCATCACGGTCAGTGTCTTCTACGCCGTTCGCTCTCTTCTCCTTCACACGATAGCGTGCATCTCGACGAAGAAAAAGCTTTGGTGGAAAGAACGTCTGCTGCTTAAGCTGAGCGAACATTGCTCTCGAGAATGTGACTCTCATCTCTACCACTTCATCTTCTGCTGGCATAAACGTCGCCATCTTGCCACACACAAGACCGGCCTGTTTCGGCTCCCGATAGTAAAATGCTTCAACTGCTGGACCCACCAATTCTCTATTCACTACAAGCACCTGGGCAGCTCTCTCCGGTAGTAAACACCGCACTGCTTGACGATTTTCACGCATGTACGTCGGTACTTCGTCCAATTTACACTGAATGAGTTGCTGCACCGCAGTACTGGCCTCCGTGTTCAAGCTGGTGTTCAGCACTTGCTCCAATGCATCGTCGTCAAACAAATCCCTTTCTCTCCTGATCCTGATGGCAGGAGCAGGACGTGCAATGTGGAGTTTTCCATTCAGCACAAATACCCGACGATCGCAGGATTCAGGAGTGACCCAGCCAGGCAGCGCTTCAGCACTTTCAATGAGCAGAAACTCTCCATCGGAGTCCACGACACGTCCCACGACACCTGGGAATTCATTGGTGATGTCAAATACCAATTTAGCCATAACCCACTCATCTTGAATCGCATCGCCGACAGCCGACGATCCAGACAGAAAATAACGCCCATCTCTGGTTCGATTCAGCTTCAGATGAAAGGAATGTTTGTGCCATAGAAATCCCTCGGTCTGTTGTGTTGCATAGAACTGGAACGCTCGGCATCGATCTTCTGCTACCTGGAGACGCTCGTCGGAGGTCGAACTTGCATTACTAGCAGGCAGGAAAAAGCAGTAACGAGTATCATTGTCATTTACAGTTGGCGTTGGGAAGAGATTCATTACGAAACGATTGGTAGCTAGCTACTAACCCTATGGCGTTATACAATGTCTGACACCTAACTAAAGTTGAAGTGCTAATCTGAATACTACTTGGTTGGGCTCACATGAGAAATATAGTATAAATATACTGCCAATGTAATACAAAATATTCGAGCGTCTGTATGATTCTGTTAGATGAACAACAAGAGTAGGAAGACTTGATCCACTCTAAAATCTCTCCAGCCCGTATGACTTGGTGGCACGACCTGTTCTTGTATTGCTGGACGTTTCGAGATTAGTGCCTTACAATTGCTGCACTCGATTCCATTACAAGCACAGAGCTCGGTCAACTTACTTGTCTCAATGCCTTTATGGTTAGTCACCTTTGCGTCCAGAGTCCACGGTCAACTGAAGCTCGACAGCAACGACGAATTCTTTACAAGTTCAACTTCCATGACCACTTCTCGAAGCTCGTGTCAACTACGGCGTTCGTCGATATTTCGAGCCACTTCTGCTAGGTAGAGGTGTTACTGTGTACCTCGTGGCATGAAGATGTCAGCAATAGGTTTGCACTAGGCAGCCAACAGCACGCACTTTTCTGCAGTAGCTCCCTCGTCACACCGACGAACTTGCTCACTGTATAGCTGGAGAATTCCAGTACGTCTCGGTCAGCACTTATGTTGTTAGTAGCGTCAATGACGGTGATCAGTTCAGGGTTGTAAGGAGACCTGTCGTCGCAAGAACGCTGGTCACGACCGATCATACTACTTGTTGGAGCTTGAACTGGAGCGAGTCATCTCCTTTTTCTAGTTGCGCTTTCGTAAGCAGACAATATGGACGTGGTCGCCAGTTACGGCTGTGCGATGGTCTTGGGGGTGGAATTCAACTACTTAAGGCGGTCACATGCCACAGACGTAACTTTGCGTCGACGCTATTAATGAACAAGCAAGAGTTTACTGAGGTCCTCGCTGTGGACTTCCGAATGCTCTGGGCTAGAGGAGAGACTGACATGGTGTCATGCCAAGGAGATTTTGAGGACCGCTTATCGTGACCCAACTAGCCGAGGACGTGCTGATCGGTGTCGTGAGCCGTGCAACAGCTGCGGACGAGTCAGATACATCGGATGTCATGCTGGAGTGTCAATAGCGACAGAGTCGTTGTCGAAAATGGAAACCAGAAGATAAATGACAATGACCTTCCTCTGCACGTACGTGTACGTGAGGTTTCGAGGCCTGCTTATCCTGTTGACAGTGTAAGTTACCTAAATTGTCATCAGTTGAGGCACAGGGTGCCCCGTTTAACCTGGTGGCGCTTTTAAGTCCGTCAGACGCGTTCAAATTTATATAACAGACATTGAGGGCTAAAGTATTTTTGTATTATTACGGAGTAAGTCACTTACTAATCTCTTAGATAGTGTGTGCACACCCGCAATTTCTCCTCATACCCTTGCTACATATCCTGACGTCGGCTCTGAGCGTCGTTTCCGAAGATTGGAACACATCAATGGACCCAATTTCCAACAATCCTTCCCGGCGACCAGGGCAAAGCGGCAAGGCTTGCTTTATCCGACTCCACTTGGGTCGCGTAACTCCCTCAGTCGCGATGCAACCAGCGCTTTGTGAGGATATACGCCTCCATCTTCTCGGTACCCACATGCACCGGTGTCAACAGATGCTCGTCCTAAAGGTCGCGCATAATGTCCAACTTGATGTCCAAGTGCTTCGCTTGTGCGCTACTGGTCTCACTCTCCGCTTGATTGATAGCCGCCTGGTTGTCCATGGTCACAGTTTTGGGCAACTTCATATCAAAACCAGTTTTTCAAGCACAACTGAACGGACGTCTATTGCCTCCTTTGCGCCGGTATAGGCCGCAACAAATTCGGCCTCAGCCGTGAGAGATCGACGTATCCTCGTTTCATGTCTGCCAGGCTATCATCATGCCATTAAATTTCACGATCATACGTGTGACCGGTTTACGGTCAGCCTTGCCCCCTGTGTGATTACCGTCCGTTATACATTCCACTCGCACATCGTAGTCCGCATACACAGCGGGTTCACGCGCAATTGTTACATGGAAGTTCCGCCCAAGTAGCGCATCGTTCACGCGGCCAATATTGAAATCGGCTACATTTGGGATCATGCGTGCGCCTAGTAGCATGACGCTTTGCAAAAGCTATATCAGGCCGGGTGCAGCGTACGATCCATAGCAAGCTTCCCAAAAGCGATTGGAAAGACTTGCTCGCGAAAAGATCGGTCTTTTTTGTCCCCACAGACATTAGCAGCGCCTTTTCGTCCTCATCGGTCGTGTCTTCTCGGTCGATAGGTAATCACACACTGTTTGCCTTTCAGTATCGAACATTTTAGAAACTCCAAAATACCAGAAGCCTGTCCGAGCGCATATCCGAGTTCCTAAGAGAATTTATGCTCATGCCCATGAACTTCTCCGCGAAGTCCAGATACTTCAATTCCGAAGACTCCTTGTCAACCAAAAATCTCCGATCATGTTATGCTCGGTGGTCGTCACAAGTAAATCATCCACGTGTATGCCTACCAACACAATTTCCCCATTATGTTGCGTATATAATACAATAGTCCGTCATGACTTGGTCTAAATCGAGGCTGACCATTTTGCTCTTAAGATGTTTGCGGCATGTTTCAATTACATAAACTTCGCTGCATTAAGAGCGATCTGTCCTTTGTGTTGCACCCCTAGAGCCGCTATTCTCCGTAAGAAAACAGTAGCCCCTGAGGAGGATAGAAGTAAATATTGTAATCTCCTTCCACTTCGGCTTTGACATTGGCCGATGGAACATCAAAGTAGTGCACGGGAACTCCCCACACCGCGACCACAGCTAGCACAAACTTTGCGCTACCCATGTCCATCACTGCGGCAAACTCATTTTATAGTCGCGTCCTAGTACATGCTCGTTTCCGCATGCGATCATTCACGCCTTGTACCTTTCATTCGAGCCACCAGCTGCCTTCTTTTCTTACGGACATATTTCGTATTCAAACGGGTTATTTCTGCAGTCATTTTAACCGCCTTCCAAGTCTTATTTGCTCTAAGTGAAACGATATCTTAATCGTGGGCTCGTTTCCACATTTCAGAGTCCGCACTGCGCATGTCCGCTCCATACCTAATGGGTTCAAACATTTTCGCGTATTTGGACGCCTCTTCTTTCGTAAGTTTTCGGAAGCAGCAATCACTATCGCAATGGGTCCACCAGACTCCTTCTGTTCGCCATCCGCCTATCATTGTCAGGCAGAGATATTTCGAGTACGCCTTGACTTTCTAATAAACCCTTGCGAGGGCTCCTCCTGAGTCCGCGCTTCATGGATCAGTCGTCGGTTATGTCGCGCTCTGGCGTATGGCCTTTCGTTGCGCTCCTTTGTCTCTTTGTCCACTCGTTTCATTTAGAGCTGTATGGTCATCTCTTCCAGCTCATTCACTTATTCATGCTCTAGTGTGCTTTTTTGTTGCTCGTTTACTTCAGTAAATAAGGTCACCACGTTCTGCACACGTCTAGTGATTATAACTTTCCAGGAGTAAAAGTTATAATCGTTGAGCAAAAGCACCTGAGCCCTTTCACTTCATCGTTTTTACTCATGATAATACCGATTTCACCAGGTTGTTACCATACTTTTCTATCCGGATCACGGAATACGGTACACTTTGACCCAAAGAACACCAAAACCACAATATCGGAACCTTATCTTCAAGCATTTCGATGGGCGACTTACGTTTGAGGTTAATCTTAGTTGGCGTCCGGTTAAAAACATAAGCGGCATATTGAGCAGCTGATAACCAGAACGATATTGGCAGCAAGCTGGAGAACCGCATACACCGGACCATATTCATTTGGTTCGGTGCATGTGCTCGGCTTTGCCGTTCCCCGCCTGATTTTTCACCTCAGTATTTGGTCTCGCAACACCCATTCGACGACAAATAGATACATGTTGTTATATACTGCCCCGCTGTCCGTTCGGAGGACGTGAATGCGACAACTAAAGCGTTTTTAAAACCACACAAAAAATGCTGGAAAGTTTGGTCGCCTGATCTTTTGCGCGTGCCAAAATAACACGCGGTAGTAATTCGACTTGTGGTTTGTGAGATTAATCATTTACTAGTTGCTGCTACAATCTTGGGATAATATGGGTCCTTTGATGTCGATGCAGACTACTTAAACAACACGATCGGTGTGTTCACTCTCACCTGTATACATTGTAGGCTGGTAAGCGCGGGTGTGCTTGCCCTCGGCGCACATACGCCAAATAGCAAAAAGGTGATGAAATTCCATCAGGATGCTTCTGTGGCCGTATTAACCACTAGCACCAGCAACAGTCACTGCAGCCATTACGGGGTCCGTAAAATCTCGCTCACTTCGACCGTACACACCATTAACTACTAACACATCGTTCATCATATCCAATTAAAATGCGGTATGACCGTTTTTACTTATGTGTGAGTTCCATTTCGTTTCACCAATTTACACCCAGATTTCGTCAATTGTCCGTATGACAACGGGTGTCACTTCAGTTCAGAGGATAGTCACACATTTTCAAGAGTCACCCTAAAATCTTTATGGCCCAATCCACCTTGCCTTTGCTGCTAGCTTTAAGTGGGGTACCATCGACCTGTTTTGGCGCATCTGAGTCTTCACAATCAACGGCGTCGAAATCTAGGTTAGGTTCGTGCACTATGTGATGACTAGCCCCTAAATCCAAAATCCAGAAGTCGTTTGTAGCTGCTTCATCGGCTACTACCACAAAGTGGGCATCCTTATCGCCTGTAGGCTCCTCCTTTGCCCGATTACAGATGAAGGTAATGTGCCCGACCTTTTTCTATTCATAACAGGTCCAAGTGTCGGCTTCGTTGCCTTCATGCACAGTATGAACCATTCTAAGGAGGCTCAGTATAGAATCATCCAGTTCCTGGGCCCAATTGGGTAGTTTGCTAGCTTTTGCACAATAATGAAGCCGTGTTTAATCCCGTTTTGCCAGTAAAGTAGTTTGCGCCTCCTAAGAAGCGTACATTACAATATCTTCAAAATCAAAACCTATGAAGCACCAGTCCCTTTTGTAACGGCCTTCGATTTAAAAATGGTCGCTCCACTTGGTTCTGGGCACCATTTTGGCCTTAAACAAGGCCGCTGTTTGCATGTGGTGGTACACGCCGTGAATCATTTGTTCAATGGCGTACTTGAGGGACGGGATTCATATCGTACCACTCTCCTCGTTAATTTTCAACATTTGCGACGGATCTCAGTCACAGATGCTGACTTAATAACTAACTCAAACTGCTCGGTTCAGTATATCCGCAGCTCACCTCCAACACATCCAGCTCTTCCAAAATAACTTTTTCCAATGGCGTAATCCGGCTTCCAAAGCCCCGATACCTTACAGATCCATCGAAGTTGCGAATATTCAACTTCGAGTCTTTATTTAGAGGTAGGAGGGCTTCACGTACTGGCTGAACGTGCGACACGGTACTGGCTTTGAGCTCATGGCTGACTCCATTATTTTTAATTTTGGAAATTTAGTCCAGACGTCTTTGGTTGTACGCAGCTTAAACGTCCGCGTCAATTTGCTCTTGTACCTACAGCGTGGTTGATTTGACTTTACGATCTTAACCAGCCTGTGCTGCAGCATTGACTTGCTCTTCCATTTCCTAATGGTGGCGACCACTCCTTGTGTGCTTTCGTCTTAAATACGACTACGAGATCTCAGCTCTTCTTTCTTGACCTTCAACTCGCCCTTTCCAGCCAGCTGTCGATTGTGCAATTGTTGTAGCTCTTCTCATTTTGACTCAAGCCGAGCCTGCTGATATTGTGAATAATCTACATGTGCAGGGGACGATTGTGGTAAAGCTGATCACAAATCGTGAGGAGCGAACCGCGATTTCCAGCTAAGTTAGAGGAGAGAGCTGATTGATTGTTTTTAGGTGAATTGCATAGACTTCCATCACCATCGGTGACTCTCGTCGCCGTTGGTTACTTATCGGGAGTACCCAGTATCACACTAACTCTTTTAGGTAGTCGTGAAGAAGACGAAAAATATGCAAATATCGGACCACATCGCGACTACAGACTAAGACGATATAGCTACATAGACGTGATACGGATCGGAATTGGCAAAAGGACAAACCTAGATAGTGTGGTGAGGTACTATACAAAAGTAGTGGACCCTGATTCCAGTGAAACGAAGTCACCGGAGAGAAAAGGACCGCGGATACGACACGACCTTAGGAAGAGCAATATGTGCAAGACCAACGGGTAATCATTACCAAAGTACCGATTAAATCGTACTGAAGGAAACGACCACAGTCTCTCATTAGAATGTCGGTCTCTAAGGTTAAACCTAAAATCCCCAGGGTCGGCCGCCTTCCCTTATCGGTAGACCTGGTCCCTCATCGATAGACCCGGTACCTCATCAGTGGCCTTCGGTTCCTTAAGATCAAGCTACACCTGCCCATCCAAAACAAGAAATCATAA
>JH598111.1:30313-68683 GCA_000173235.2 Hyaloperonospora arabidopsidis Emoy2
GCCAGCCGATGGGTACACAAGGTGAGAGAAGGTCCACATGCGGCATCAAAATATCCTATCTGTAAATCGGAAGTTCGGCAAAGTGAGTGGTTTGGGGTCTCATCACACAGTGATAAGAACCCGATCACCACAATACCATATACCATATATATGGTACGAGACACTTATCGCGATCGCACGTAGCGATCACACATCACGATCAAGGCAAAGTGACCGCGCACTGCAATCCGGAAGTGTGAGATCAAGGATAACGCTCGAGCACTTCCGTACCTACGCATGCGACAGAGAAGCCATTACTTACGTACGCAGCAGCTCCGGAAATTACTTTTTGAGCTCGCGCATTACGTATGACAGCGTGTTAAGCTGCAGGCACGATCACTGCATACCTGCATTAAACGGCAAACTAACAATCTTACACCAATTATAGTGCGGACGTGAATCAACAACGATCACCCACAGCGTCGCAGCGAGTCCAGGAGAGGACTTGGCCGTTTCAAGCAACATATTGCCACTGTATTTGCACATGCGTAGGTAGGATTGACGTCACCAGCGTTGATCCTTGACTAAACGTTCTTCAAGAAAGCATGCGAGGCAAGAATAATACGGGTCTGGAAGTAGTCATCCATTCCGTCACAAATCCGAAGCTTGTCCTCCTCTTCACTCCATTCGGGCAGACTCGAGCCAAAGCCACGTCGAGGACCATGAATTGCATTGGTATGGATAACGCCATTCGTCGGACCGAAATTATGATCAAGGATCACGATCGCACACTGCAATCTGGCGTGAGCCATCCGATTTGAGAAGATCGTAAATTCATATGGCATGAAAATGACGCGTGGTGGTCTAACCAGAAATATGGGGTAAGCGTAGATATAGTTTTAGTCTTGGGTTTGGTAACATTAAACAGAGCTGACTGATTTCAAAGTATACACGTGTCGTCCTTCTTCCGGGTAGGATTGGTAGGCTTCCAACTTCAGAGAGCTTACTACGTCCCAAGACGATCACTACTGGATTATTTGTCCAGGTAAGCAAGAACCTTCACCTCCCATAAACTTCCATCGGACGCAGTGAACTTCAGTGGTTACGGTACAAGATCGCGAGAAGTCTCAAGTGGTCAAGCACAAACGTATCAAGGACCGATTTGAACGAGGTAATCTCAAGGGATATCCGTAAAACTCGAATGGAGCCCCCCCAAGAATATCTTGATTATGTCAAAATTACCACGCGGTCGATCCCAGTTCCAACCATGGTCAAGTTCGGCATCGGTTAAAGTCCACCAAGAAGCCTGCATCCCTTCCAACCGACGGGTACACATGGTGGAGAAAGGAGCACATCTACACGGAATCGGAGTACCCCCTTCGTTATAAGGTCGTGTGGGTGCCAGTGAACAGTCGGGATCGCATCAAAAACTTTTCGAATTTTACTCCGCCACACCTAAGCCGTTATCGGTTTAGGCAACGAGTACCACATCACATTGTAGGTACAGCCATATGGATAGGTCACTACTTGCGAAAATACAGGAAGTGTTGGTCAAACACACACTAATGCCTGCAAGGGCTTGACTTCAAATGAAACAAGGGTGAATAGAAAGTGAACTAGTGTGAAGCATATTCGTAACGTAAGTCTCGCACCTCCGGCCAACAATATATGTGTAGTGGTTTTTATCCGAATTACCTGATATTCTCAAATATCGAGATGGTTATGTTAGCATTTCTCTTGGTAGCAGAGGAAGCTTGCGCGATTCATTTTCTTTACCATGGATAAATCACACGTCGTCGGGGTCTCTTCACATCATCAACAACATCAACGCGTACCTTTAACATAAGACGATCTATTTGCGCTTTCGTGTTCCACAACTTGCCGACTTAAACAAACTTTCTCTTGTCCACCCCTCCCTTTCGCACGTTATCAGATGCGTCCATACTCTTTCCTGTCCGCGTCATTGGTTTACCTGTCATCTTATGACAATGCTGTGAAAGCAGCTTTGGCTTCAGAGAGTACCATGGTATTTTAAGGAACCTCCTCGATGCTAGCTGACGACGCTGTTGTCAATGTCAAAAATGAACACCGTGAACGGCCATCTCCGTACGCGGGATGAGAACTTAAACCCTGACAACAGCTCGCTAAACAGCAGACCCCATACCAGGTTGACCGCCTACGACCCTCTACCCAAGGCGCCGGGTACTTATGGCACCGAAACCTATGGAGACTCCGATGTGTCTGTTAGCTCCGAGATATCTGATATTATTCTAGGCACAGATAGCACAGAAAGTATCGACAGCTCCGAAGAGGTCGCCAAGGCCAAGTATTTTGCTCACCCACATCATCATTTTCGTTTGGATGGTAAAGGAACCTCTAACGGTTCAAGCTAAAGCTTCAGTCTCAAAAACAAAATCTTTGTTTAATCGCCTGCAGTATAAACAAAAGGGGTAAATTAACTCAATACAGTATCCATTAAAACGATGGCTATCTTTGGTGTCTGTAGGATACCAAAAACATGAACGTCTCGCTCAAATTTTGGTGTTTGTCTCGCAAGCCTTGAAGGAGAAAACTGGCGGCCGTTTCTTTAGCCTTTACTAGCTATCTGAACATTCATTCTTGACATCATTTGTTTTCCCTTCATCTCTATAATACAACGTTATTTAGGAAATGTTAAGTGCACGCCCACAAATTTTGAAATCGACGACTTTTGGAAACACTTAAAGTAAATGTTAAACGTGATGGTCGTGAGTGGGCCGTTGTACCGGCGGATGTTTTGGCCAGTCATAAGCGACTTTTTTCAATCAAAATGTGTTATGCCAAATCTAATGTTGACGATATCATCCTAATTTTGAGATGCCTACCCTACTTCGAATTTTTAATCGTTTTGGAACGGGGTCACACGACCGTTACCGCCCTAAAGGGATATACCTTGTATATGTGATATACAATCCCAAGTTTTCTCTGTGGTAATCGATGTGGTTGATAACCTCCGTCATCCAATGTTGACAGATTGATGTACCATTCACCAATTTTTAATATACTTAAGATTACTATGTGGATTAGTTTAACTATTGTATTAGGTAGTTGAATGAGGTTTATTACAGATAAAGCTATGAAATCAAAAGTTCAGTTCCCCTTTTGATCACTGAGTGACATTAGCAGATCGTTAAGAGTAAGAGAATGTGCTCTAGAGTATACGCTTGTGGAGTATACTCTAGAGCACATTGTGCGTACGATTCTTAGAGCCGTTGTTAGTTCCTTGAACCAGGACTAGAAGCTTTACGAGCTTAAAGACTCTCTGAGTCTTTGTTGATTAGTTCTAAAAACTAGAGACTCTATAAATTAATACGAACTTAGTTTCGTAGAACTAAGTGACTTCTAGAGTCGAAAGGCCTACTCTGACTAAGAGCTGTGTAGCTCCAATACACTTGGTCGCACTTGTAGTCAATATTACACCGTAGTCGCAAAATGACTAATCCTCTATTGAGATGGAAAGTCTAGCTTATTTGTAACGGGGCACTGGTCGCTTGTACTGTCACAGTACAAGCTACTTACACTGAAAACAATAAGGTGGTGCCTCGAAACTTCACGTACACGCGTCGCGCAGAGGAAGGTTTCAACACGAGAAAAGCGGAAAAGTAGAACTGTATTTAGTATAGTAATCTCCTGTTAGTAAATCCAATTTAGTCTTCATTTAACTATATCTAAATACAAACATGTATTGTAACCATCTGCTCACCACTCATTGCGTTCTTCTGTCGTGGATCGGCTTTATTGATCGATATCGTTAATCTATGTCAACCAATGAGCAATGTATTACTTCTGCAACACAATATTACTTATTTAGCCAATATTATGATAATTTTCTGTTTGTTCTGACAGACTATTCGTACTTGATATTTACCTTGTGTAAACTATCACGTAACGGTGGCAGCCCTGTACATTACCTCTGTGAGGCTCAACGCCTCGCGCTTGACAAGATTAGAGCATTGATTAAAGTTGAACAAATCGATCATATTGTGGTCCAAGGCTCAAAGGTGCTCAATGCACGGTTGGAAGATTTTATGCAATTTGAGGCCACGTTGATCGGGCAGGTCCTAACTATGTGGCGTCGGCTATGCCGAATCGCTACATCCCAATGCTCGATGAAGAGCCTGAGGCTCGCCCGCTCGTTCTGAGCGTAAAGGCAATTGACGAAAAAGAGGGAGATAACCTCCTTCTCTGGATTCGAGAGGCCGAAATGGCGCTGAGCGGCGCAATGCTGCGAACCGAGCAGCAGAGAGTTGTCCTAGCTATATCAAAACTTGGCGGTCGAGCCCGAGAATGGGATCTGACGTGTGATGCGTCTGTAGACGCCGCGTTTCCCACGTGGGATTCGCCTAAGAGACATATGTCTCGCGTGTTCGCATCGCCTAATCAGGCCTATCGAGTGCGTTCACTCTTCTTATCCTCCCGACAAGGGAGAAAGGAGTTATCGGACTATTTCCAAGAGCTAAAACTCTTCTCGCTGCTATGCAGCTGGATCCCGTTTCTGAGGAAGTCCGTGTCACCATCTTTAGGGAAAGCCTCCGTACTGGGGTCGCTCAGACCGAAGATTTTCGTGTCCATCCCTAAACCTTAGAGGAGGCTCGACATAGCGTTGAAAGCCGAGTTTAATTTTAAAGCGGTGCATTTATGGTACGTATGTTCATGCCCAATATTCGTTTGATAAGGCTGAGCCCATGGATGTCAGTCATGCAGACGATGAAGAAGCCGAGCTTCAAGCTGTGGAATAGCAACGTAACATCCGTAGATGGCACACGTGTGGAAGCACAAGGCATCTCCGCCTTAACTGTCCATTACGTAAACCTCGACAAAATCGCCGAGCTGTGATACCGCTCCAAACCAGAAAACGGGTACGGTGCATGAAAATGTCGACTCCAAGTAGGCGCGGGGCGCCCTACTGAAAAGGAACTTGGTTTTGTAGAGGCTCTAGGAGGTAGAGCTGAACAGGGCTTAGCCCCACACGATCACGTGGACATCACCACGAAGCACGAATATAAGTCGGGCTTGTTAATTGCCTCGGCAACGGTTGAGGGCTTTGAAAAGCCGTGGCTAGTTGACTCTGGGGCATCGGGAAATTACATCAGACGCCGTTCGCTTGAAGGATGTAAGCACTATGCTGAAGCGCTGAAAGCTCTTGAGGGTGATGTTATCACGGTGAGTCTAGCAACTGGGACCCGTGTCACTGTACCTAAAGTTTCGTTGAAGTTAGGTCTAAAGGTTCTAGACTTTGACAGCATTGAACGCATTCTTGTCCAAGATTTGGACTCGAGATATGATCTCATCTTCTGTATGATATGGAAGGAGCACCAAGAGCCATGAATTGATCGGAGGTCCTAGACCTTAGCCGCAACGCGCAATAATTCTAGGGAAGCTTTGGAGAGTCATGAACCCACCTTTACTAGACAACAAAAGCGCTATTGGCGCGAGACACTGACTGAGTCAGTTAGTGTGCTGGACATCGGAATGTCTGTTAGTTGACTCTGATGTCAATGACAATAGTGAGACGGCACGTACTCTGTTGAGTGGCACTAGTTCTTAAAACAAACCACTGGATGCTGATAGCATTGATGACCCCGGTTCAAGTCATTTAGGTTTTGTCCATTCTTAGATATATGTACAGTGGCACGTGAACACCCACAGAGTGAGGGCGGCTGTAATAGCACCGCACTGAATGTCGGTATTGCCATTGTTGGAAAAATGCTTAGGATTCGAGAGCGAGGCTCCTCTGATGCATGTGCAGTGGCACGTGAACATCCACAGAGTGAAGGCGGCAGTCATAGCACCTCACTGAATGCCTCTTATGGCGTTATTCGCGACACGCCCATACATCAAGAGTCAGACTCCCCTGATGTACGTAAAGTGGCGGATAGCTCGCCGGGTGATGAGTCCGAGTTACGTAACTCGGCACCGGATTTCAATAACGACATCATCTCTTGTATAGTGCACGCTAAGGTTGACAAAGCTAAGCACCTTAGGGGACCAGATATTTCGCCCTCGCTGAGAAGTGCCTGTCTCTTTTCAGTGGCGGCAGCAACGCCAAATGGCGGTTGAGAGACGAACAACGTCTGTAATGTCGATAAGCGATACTTGCGATCAGCTATTAAAACTGGTCGATGGCGTGACAGGTCACGTAAATGGTGAAGTCGGCCTTGCGGTTCTCCCATCATTAAATGATCTGTTATAGCTAGACGAAATTACCTTTAAATGAGTTCAGTCAGGCGACTTATGCGATATGGTGGTCCTTAGAACCGATAATGAGCTGAACTCCTCGTCTCTATTGAATGAGATGGTTCTTTAGGTACAAAGGCGGCACTTAGTGAACGTATTGGATCTTTCATTTTAAAGAATCCTTCAGATCCCTACTATCCTTTGGTTAAGGAATTTCAAGATGTGGTATGTCATAATCCACCATCCGTCCTACCTCCCTATAGTGGTGTACGTCATAAAATTGACTTGGTTTCTGGAACCCAATACTGCGTTACACGGCAGCTGCCTTTACCGAAGGAACAGTGTGACGTCATTGACGAGTTTTTCAGTGCTAAGTACGCGGCGGGAATGGTGCGTGAGACCAAGTTTTCTCATTCCACGCCGCCATTTTGTGTAAAGCAACTTATGGTAAGTGGCGTATTTTGCATGCTTATAATACGCTTAATGCGGCCACTACACCGGCACAAACACCCATTTTTAGAAAGGACGTTCTTCAGAACAACATGGCAGGATGTACAATGCATGGTGCACTCGACCTGGTTGATGCTTATTATCAACTGCTCATTCGAGCAACTGATATACCGCTTACAGAGGTTAAAACGCCAAGCGGTATGCTTTGGGAGTGGCTGGTTATGCCCCAAGGACATTCTAATGCCTCGGATACGTTTAAACTTCTGGTGACACAACTTTTCCGCCCTCACCGTGCTTATGCACAAATATATTTTATGACATATTTGTCCATAATCGGGCGGAACAGGGTCTGTCGGACTTGGATAAAAACATCGACCATTTACGAGCTGTGCTCGAGTGCATGCGCACTAATAACCTCTATGCTAATGCATCAAAATGTATCTTTGGTGCGGAAGAGATCCCATTGTTGGGATGTTTCATTTGGAAGCGAGGCCTTCGGGTGGATCCTGCAAATGTGAAGGCCATACTTGATTGGCCAGTTCCTAAGAAATAAAAGGATCTACGCAAGTGGCTTAGCCTTGCCAATTACTTGCACAAGCTACAAATTATTCATCCTTGGCATAAGATGCACGGATAAAGTCAGCAATTGACGACGACAAAATCGTAACATGAGCAAGCTCATAGTCGGGTCGTCGTGACAGCGCATCAGCCAGCGTATTTTGCTTTCCCGGCTTATACTTCCCCTTGAAGTTATATTCTGCAAAGAATGAAAGCCAACGGGCCATATTCTGCGAGAGGCGAGGCGATTAGGTCGCCTTGCGTAAAGACGCATGATCGGTATAGACTACGAAAGGCATAGAGCCAAGCAGATGAACTCTGAATTTGATTAGAGCATACTTCATAGCAAGTAGCTCCTTTTCGTGCACTGGATAGTTTTTTTTGCAGCTTTAAGCTGGCGGGATTTAAAAGCGATGACATGCTCGCGTCCCTCAACATCTGTTTGAAACAGGGCACAGCCAATGACAAAATCAGAAGCGTCACAGAAGACACAGAAAGGCCGATCAGTATCGGGCAAATCCAGTATTGGCGCATGTAGGAGAATCTTCTTTACGGCCTGAAAAGCCTCTGCTTCGGTGCTAGTCCAGAACCACTCCACATCCTTTTTATAAGGAGATTGGATAATGGCCGAGTTATATCAGCGTAATTCTCTCTCTACTTGTATGTTTATTAAACGCGTGTTTCGACAACACGGACTGCCACTGGCAATTGTTCCTGACCGCGATCCTCGTTTTACTGGCAAGTTCTGGAAGGCCATCTTCAAGGTATTCGGCACCAGATTAGACATGTCTACTGCGGATCATCCGCAGACAGATGGTCAGACCGAGCGTGTCAATCGCGTCCTCGGTGAAATTTTACGCAGAGCTTCCGCTGAGAAGCCTCGGCGTTGGAGATTAATGCTCCTCATCGTTGAATTTGCCATGAACAATGCAGTCCATGCCTTGACAGACTATACTCCGTTCTACGTGAACGGCCTCAAGCACCCCCGCGTTCCGTTAACGCTACCACTACGTGGCTCAGGGTTTGGTGGGGGAGAGGTGGACGATCGGCTTGCTGATGTCAGCTCTGCTACTGTTTTAAATCAGGTTAGCGCGTTCCTAACAACGCGATTAAATGTCTTACGACATGTGCGTGACGCAATGGCTGATAGCCAAGGCAAACAGAAGGAACAAGCTAATGCTAAAGGCAGAAGCTGTATTGAAAGTTATGAGGTCGGTGACCAAGTCTTATAAACGCTAAGAACCTACCTAAAAATGTATTGTCTGCTGTGTTTAAAACTAAGCTGCTTCTTCGCTTCATTGGACCATTTATGGTCGTGGCCAAGAAGGGTCTTGCGTATACGCTCGACTTACCGCGCAAATCGCGTACACACCCGTGTTTTACATTGGCCTCCTTAAGCTGTATCGGGATCCGTCCCAGGGTGATCAAGAGGCGCTTGTGCCGCAGAAGTCGGCTTTGTCACAGGATGGTGCATCCGAATCAGGAGGTCAAGTTACACCTCCATCCGTATCTAAATCACTTTAATCGTACACAAGCGAGCTTGCACCGCGTCAAGCGTGCGCTGGGTCTGACCCAAAGTCTCGTGAAAACTGTTCACTTCCTGAATTAGGTCCTCATGGGCCGCAGCGGACGAACCGACCGCCGCCGGCGATGCTTGACAAGCAAGGGAACCTCCAGTTCCATGTGAAGAGGTTACTGCAACGATGTCGTCGTCATGGCCAATAACTGTATCTGGTGAAGTGGCGAGGATACCCTGAGTCTGAGAACTAATGGGAGTAAGAGATACCCCTTCGCCAAGTTTGCCCGTATGCCATGGATGTTTTTGAGCACCGTGGTCGGTGTCAACTTGCAACCCCGGACGCTTCTCCCCAGTAATAAGCAAAAGGCGGGTTTATGGCCGAAGCCTGATATGGTCTCGCAGCTACCGGCACAGCCGGAGCGTAGCGCGGGCGAAACATCGCCCGCAACTGGTCTTTGCCCTCAATTTTGCAAATTCATTATGAAGATTTCGCTCGAAACGCACGTCAGCCTTGTCGGCGCTTGCTCTCAAAGCATTAACCCTGCTCAGGCGCCGTGCTTTATGCACCCAGCGTATAAACGCATTGTTTTCTTCAGAGGCCGACCCCCCTACGTCTAGGAGTAAGGGGACACCTCTAATCAGTGGAACTGGGACACCATGACCTTGGTCTAAAGCCTTGTTCTGTATTGACTTGGAGTCATAACATACGGCACCAGGTATCTCTCACGCAATACCTTGTCTGCTTCAACCTCTTCAAGTGTACTGGCTGCCGGACCGATGGCCCACGATGCCAAAGACTGACCAGTCGTTTGTTGAAGACGTTTCTTCAAATGAGCGGCATAAACACATAGTCGGTATGACTTTCGAGTGTCGCCATGATATGAGATCTGCGCTGAGCGCTCTCCCATTGTTGTAGCAGCAGCTCCTGCTCCTCTTCGAGTGAGTTCGTGATGATTGCCGACCCCATACCGGTAGTCGTGTGCAGCGCTGTTAGCACATCCGCAGCCCTACGTTAGAGAATAGATTGGTTGTCTGTATTGACATGTCGTCTCGCACGGATTTGCTGACTTTGGACTCGACATCGCTGACATAGTTCAGTTCCTCCTCTTCAATGCCGAGGAAGTCGAAAAAAGCCGAAGAATTGTTTGGCGTTGCCATGTCTGACGCGTTGAACAACCGTGAGGTTTACTTTACTGTTCGCCAATGGCCTTGATGAGATAATGATTAGATTGACGTTATTTGGTATCGTCAGTCTGGTGGGGGAGGGTGTAACGGGGTCACACGACCTCTACCGCCCTAAAGGGATATACCTTGTATATGTGATATACAATCCCAGGTTTTCTCTGTGGTAATCGATGTGGTTGATAACCTCCGTCATCCAATGTTGACAGATTGATGTACCATTCACCAATTTTTAATATACTTAAGATTACTATGTGGATTAGTTTAACTATTGTATTAGGTAGTTGAATGAGGTTTATTACAGATAAAGCTATGAAATCAAAAGTTCAGTTCCCCTTTTGATCACTGAGTGACATTAGCAGATCGTTAAGAGTAAGAGAATGTGCTCTAGAGTATACGCTTGTGGCGTATACTCTAGAGCACATTGTGCGTACGATTCTTAGAGCCGTTGTTAGTTCCTTGAACCAGGACTAGAAGCTTTACGAGCTTAAAGACTCTCGGAGTCTTTGTTGATTAGTTCTAAAAACTAGAGACTCTATAAATTAATACGAACTTAGTTTCGTAGAACTAAGTGACTTCTAGAGTCGAAAGGCCTACTCTGACTAAGAGCTGTGTAGCTCGACTACATATCAGCAGTTCTTAATAAACATAAAAGTAATATTGTAAGGTCACCTTCATCTCTTGGCGACAGAGGGAGCTCTAGAACTTGAGTCTATCTTCATCATCAAGCAGTTATGTGTCATGGGCCGCAATTTATGCTTGACGGGATAAGCGTGCAGGATCATCCTTCGTCTCCCTTTTCTCATATTGTCTTCAGAAGATCAACAAATGTCACAAGCATTTTTAACACTCACTATCTATCAGGATTCATCTTTGTATATACATTGCCAAACCATTACTTAGCGTACCACCCGAAAAGGGTATGTAAATCTTATTACTTGATTCAGTTCTCTAAACTAAATTAATCACATTAAAAATCCGAACCCCAGAGCTCGCTTTCCTATCTTATCCTCGGAAAAAGGGAAGGAAAGGGTTACATCGTAGGTAGTGAAAGACGAGCTCGCAGAAAGCAAGGCAGAATGTACGCAAATAAAGAAGAACATCCCTAAAACGATAACACATAAAATAGTGGCCTGCAAAACATGTACATTCATGCGCACTCTCTCCTGTGGCTGAAGCGTATTACCCCAATACTAGCTTAACTGATAAGCTACCCTAAATAACAATAAGGATGCAAGCCTTATAGCTTGTGTAAGGGAAAATAAAAAAGTTGCCCCATTTAATCACGAAAATAAAAAATGCCCCAGATAATTGAAAAATAAAAAAATGCCCCACGTCCTAGTATACTCATGTTAAAGTGGTACACATAAAAACCCACGTTGCCAGTCATTTCTCGTTAGTTATTTTCTCTCGATCTTGACCGAAGCTCTGTAGGAGCAGCCCCGGACGGGGTTCTGTGCGCGCCCGCGGACGACGATGGAAACACGTGACACGTGTTCCAATCATCGTCCGCGGTCTTACACACTGCCTACAGAGGAAGAAGTCCAATTGCAGGGAATAAACTAATAAGAGCCAAACAGATAGGATAGCTTCATTGGGTGTATCGATATGATTAAATGCTCTTAACAAAACTAGCTAATGATATGGAACGGAGATGCCTTTCCACAATTGCACCAACAACAGCAGCGTCAGCGGTACCTGGAGCATCAGCAGTAGCAACAGTAGAAGCAGTAACAGCAGCACCTAACTGTACTAAAATCAGCATAAAACGCAACAATAATTCAGCATAATCGGCAGTACCATCAATCGCAAGCGAGCACCTACTGCAACAACAATAGCAGCGTCAGTGTACCTGTAGTAGCAGCAGTAACCATACAAACGAGTGCAACTGTAACAGCAATAACAATAATAACATTAGAAACAATGTCAACAAGAACCAAACCAATTACATCAATGAAAATAACAACAGCTCAGGTAGTCTGTGTGTAAGACCGCGGACGATGATAGGAACACGTGTCACGTCTTTCCGTCGTCGTCTGCGCGCGCACAGAACCCCGTCCGGGGCTGCTCCTACAGAGCTTCGGTCAAGATCGAGAGAAAATTACTAATGAGAAAGGACTGGCGACGTGGGTTTTATGTGTGCCACTTTAACATGAGTATACTAGGACGTGGGGCATTTTTTATTTTCCAATTATCTGGGGCAATATTGTTTTCGTGATTGAATGGGGCATTTTTTATCTACCCTTTATTTAATCCAGTGGACTAAATCAAGCCCTGTGTATTACGTACCCACCTTAGGTAGTTGTCGGCGAGGGAATGAGTTGTGTTTAGTGTATTGAAAATTGTAAGTGCTGGTGGATTGTGTTTGTTATAGATACTCGTTGATGTTAATAAATATTTTAATGAAACGAATGTGAGATGCAGAATGGTGATGCCTGTTGAGGCAGTCAACCACAAAGCGCGGCCAACGACATATCATTAATTATTGAGCAATAAATTAAATTGAAGGAGATCATCTGCCACCGCAAGAGGAAATTAATCAGAACTTTCTAACTTTTTCAATTTGTCAAGTGCTACGAATGGAAACTGCTTCACATTTACTGTTCGCGCGGGATGCGAGATTCTTGCTGCTGCAAATAATTTGAGCATTTGTTCATTTGCCCTTTCTTTGCTCTTACTCCCTTTAAGCCAATTATGTGCGGGCGTTGGGGCGTGCGTATAACTTACACATATCGCAGTCGCAGTTAGTGCTCCATGTCTAGGTCACTACCTAGACATGGAGTGACACCCATAATGCATATCTATCTATGAGAAAGGGTATTTTACATCGTACGCAATAGGGAGTGTACGGTACACCTAGCGTTAATTATATACATCGAGGCACGGGGAGTGTAATGTACTTTCACTACCCTGACCGCAGCATACGCACCATGCAGGGAAAAGTCCATAAGCAGGTTGTAAATCGCTGCTCAATGTCGTTTTGAACAAGTGGCGATAACACGTGAATTGTTGGCTGGCTTCTGCTTGCATAAAGTAACTTCCTCCGTACAATTCAATTTGCAAACACGAAGATTCGGATTATCAAGAATGTTGGCTTTTGTCTTGGACACATCACAGCTGCAGCTAAACCTCGACCAAATAAGGACTGTATCAAATTACAATTAATGAGCGCTATCGACTCCGGTCACGACAGGGATCAGCCATCGAGGACTAACACGAACTCGTGCTTCCACTGATCAGTCTAGAACCACCTGAAACGACTCTTTATTGTCATTAAATTTCTCTACTCTCTATAGACTGATATAGATGTCTATGTCGACGAAGGCCGGTTGCGCCACAAGAGCGCAAAGGGACCAGCTGTTACGGTAGTCTAGCTGGACATGGTAAGACAAACCGGTGACGTCCGTCTTGTCGAAGGGGTCTCCTTGTTTTCACATGCCAAAGATTGCGGATCCGGAGTTTGTGAGGTACCGAGTAGGTGGCGATTGTTGTCGATTCTCACCGAATCCAGTTCTTGTTTAATCACGGAGTGGGTCGTAAAATAGCTTTTCCTTCCTTCAGGTGCTCCTGGAATTAATGGTGCCTGTAATTTGTTGCTTCTCTTTGTATTCAGATCAACAACGCTTGTTTCAATTTTCGCCCGACCGAGGATGGGTGGTAAAGTTGAGGTGCTGCTACTCTGCTAATTTCGAAAGTTGGACTCTATCAAGTGTTTTTTTACATCTATGGATTGAGTCCGTAAACGCTGAAACGAACGGTATATGAATCGTAGGTATATGGTGTCTACGACGTATCGATATATTATAAGTGGACTTTTTCGATTTTAATGGCCTGCCAAAGTGATGCCTGTGTTTTTTTATTTTGGCGTGTCTCTCCACTTTCATTTCCCCATTTGTCTCAAACGACGTAGACAAATTAAACGCATTCATTTAGGCAGTCGAATCATAATTATTGAAGCCGATCAGTCATGTCCCGATAAAAGTCGCTATACCCAGAACAGTGGCATCTACAATACATGTAGTGCACACCTATCATAGGATCAACATCTTCATAGCACATCAATGAATAATGACGATAAAGTAAGCGCAAATATCAAAGTCAGTACTAGATCCATGCAAACGTCTGAAAACCAGTCCCAAAACCATTTTCACAGAAAAAAGAAAATTGTGAACCACATTATTTTGTTGTGTTTATGGATCGTCAGTCTAATGCCCGAAGCGCCAACTTAAGAAGTCACTGAAGAGAAGTTATAAATCGAGACGTCTCTCCATACGGTGGCGATCGAAGCATTGCTGCACAGACAATTGACTTTGGCTATGGGACCGAACGTTGACTCCACTGTTACTTCTCACGACTAAGACCGTGATGCCCTCACCACTACATATAAGTGCCACGCAAAAGGATGTACACAATTAAAGGTGCAGTGTATAGCGATTTTCAACATCTCATCAACACGGTTGCAAATAGGTTCGACGTAGTCTTTTAGTTTGATTAGTACCGATATCCTCTACAAATATGACTGCTGAAACCCTGCGTAAACATGCAAAAAGGATCATATTATAACTTGTATTACATTGCATTTGGACACGCTGGGATACTGGGAATGTTGAATGTAAAGTCACAACATCCTTTCAGATCGTCTAAAAACACGAGTTTATTATAGCTCCAAGACACCTGGTACGTGTAATCTACCTTGGTTATTGACCATGACACCATTTTTGTCTACATGCTGTCGCATTTTGTTGGCTCAAACCTCCGGGCGTCACAGTGTCACTCAAAAAAGGACAGGCGAGTGTCTTCGTTGACCAAGTCCGGGGTGAGCAATTCGTGCACGCTCTTGATGGGATGGCTGGGCTCCTCACGTGCTTGGAACATCCTAATTGTGGGTGCAAAGGATGCATAGCTGAGAGTTACGGTCCAGTCAGTAGTCCCGCACGCTAGTTGTCCCAGCATGCCTTTATGACGTAATTCTTGGCCTCATTCTTAGGCTAGACTTGCTTAGCCCGTCTAGCCGACGGCGATCGAGAGCGGATCGTTAAGGATAGAAACTCTCCGTAGGTTGGCGCCAATTGGCAATGCAACGAACCCCTGTCAACAATTTAGTGAGCGCAGCCAAATTATTTTAGCAGTTGACGTATAAATGGATACACTTGCTAGAAGTCACTAAGGTTCATACATGTTCCAGTTGGGTTCAACGTGGTTCACACTATTCTTGTCTACGTGTGCTGGTTGTAGTAGGTACAGGTTAAAAACAATTCCCATCAGTCTCGTACTCATATCAAAATATGCACATACTACTCTGACCCACTTGTTTATGAATTATTACGCGTTTATCTCGCATTTTTGACACAGCGCATATTTTTGACAAAAATACTACCAGCGTAAAAAGCTTTATCTGAAGCGTTTTTCATGCAAATTTTAGAGCCCGTTTGACTGCGAATCCCATGTAAATAACATGGTATTTGTCGGATCGTTTTATAGAGGTTTTAGTTTTTTTACGCAGGGAAGTCAAAGGGCTGGATTTAAATCAAACAAGAGGTGTTAATTATCTAGAAAGCAGCGTGACAGTCATATTAACAGTTTCGATACTAAAAACTGCAGAATTAATAAAAATTGAAGTGGTATTTTTATTGCAATGCCGCGAAATGTATCATGATATATTCAAATATGTTATAATATTAGCCAGTAGATAAGCACTCATTTTTATGATCATTTTAGTAAAACGCAAGGCTCAGATTAGCCATTCTTTCCAAGTAAAAGAACCCTTCACAAACAAGCTCAGAAGCGATCGGCAACGACGAGGGAGGCGCTCCATGTTTAAATAATCGTCTTAACCTGCATCTGTTGAAAATGGTTGTCACACACGTATAGGCGGCGAGCGCTTTCAACCAATACACAGAAAATGATTGTCTGTGACAATAAATGGCCAAGCACCACTGACCAAAATTGTTTGAATTTTAGCCAATCATAATTGATTATGCTGATTCACATGATGGGTTCCAGTCCATAAACAAATGGGACAAATTGGTACATAATTAGAACTGATTATCTGCTGTAATGAAGAAAAGAATTCGTTGCTTATATCGAGATTACGAGTAACACTACAATGTCAACAACAGATCTTTGAACAGCAAGCAAAGCAAAAGAATAGCCACAATGATGATCCTTCGGAAATACATGCTCACGCCTAAGCACAAGCAAGCTCCCCCTTGTTCTTTGGGAGGGTGCATCTATCTTTAAGAAGTCCGAGGTAGGCGTATTCTTCTTCAAGGCTGCCATCTTCACCTCCTTGGTTTTCGATCTCGTCAATCTTGGCCAGCGTTTGTTTACGATTCTGATGTTTGAATTTGAAACGGGCGTATAGCTTGGCACCTTTCAAACCCTTGTAGTGATGGTGAGGAGCACGATTCAACTTGGCCTTGGCGTCTACATCGGAGCTCTCGATACTGTCATGGCTGGAGATGCCGTTGGCGCTGTCCGAGCTTTCGGAGCTAATGGAGTCATCCGAGCCTTCGTCATACTCGTTGACATAAGCACCACGTGTACGGGGTCGGGGGTCGTGGACCGGAACCGTGGTACTGGCGTTGCCGTCGAGCGAACCGTCCTCAGGTTTTGAGTTCTTATCACGCGCAAGAAGGTGGCGTTTCTCGGTGTTTGCAGTGGTGACCATGACAGCGTCGTCAGCCAGCATCGGGGAGGCCCCTTCAAATGCCTTGGGGTTCTCAGAGGCCGAAGCTGCTTCCACAGCATTGCCACAAGCTGACAGGCACACCAATGCCGCGGACACGAAGATCGATGCACGCATCGGGAAACAACTGAGGGGGAGGAGTGGAGGAGTATAGAGGGATAAAGTTGATTCGAGGCGGCAATTTGATGAATGACTTGCTGTCTAGAAGAAATTGATTGGTGGGAGAAGGTGGTGGCCGGGAGACAACCACTCCGGCAGAAGAGATCAGTCAGACACTGCTTCGAGCTGGGCATCGCTCTGATTTTTGTCCTTCTTGACAAATCCCTGACGGCAGCTCTTCGAGAATACTTTCCTTTTCCAGCCACCTATCTCAATTGTCCACGGGTCCAGGCCTTCGTAAGATACCACGGCTGAGTTTAACAAGCACGACATGGGGTTATAACTCGCGATATAGAGACAAAGCAATCAATATAAACCTTTCTTGGGAGTTATTTTACTGCAAGTTGTAACTATAGTGTGCATGTAGCGCGACTGTTGCAGCAAGATGACAGCTCTTTTATTTGGTACTATCTGTGTCTATGCGTCTGCGCTACACCTGACGAGCTTGTAAGTACGTAATACACAGTAGCGAGAGGCAGTTCCTCCAAGACCCATAGCAGCCACAAAATCGAAGGCTGATTCCCATCTTCTACATCGGCCCGAACAGATCAGTTCTGACGGACTTTTTGGAACTTCCCACTGTGGCATCTAGTAGCCGGACACGTCTACGTCCAGTGCACCAATCGTCATTTAGACCCATTCCTACACTGCGCTATAATCATGTCTTAAAACGCCACTCGGACTGGGATTCAACACAGCTCATTGCGATCGAAATGAGGTTGGCTGTCTTGGTCGCTTGTGGAGCCACTTGCCTCTGGCCTTGCAAGATCTTTATGCTCGTAAGTACCTGAGCCAGACATGCCTGCTTCAACTTGTTGTTCTACGGTAAGTCTTTGCATACTTGGCTCGCAACAAACTACACCAGCATGAACGATACGTGTGATGCACCTGTGTCGTCCACTGTCTTACCCTACGTGAAGGCGTCACTTAGCTCACACGTCGCATACGCTAATGCTCGATGTCTGGGCCGACAGCTTTTCTGAATCGGCGAGCATCCAATAGGCATAACATCCAGCGCCACTTCTCCTGCCTGTCCATGCTTTAACCAAGCAACTGTCGGGATCGTGTCACCCATTGCAACCTTTTTTAACCGAAATTTGACAACGGCTCCGAGATTCCGTGGACACTCAGTTGGACTGCGTGCCAACATCAAGTCACTATTGCTCTGTGTCGTACACATAGCAGCAACGGCTCGTCGGGCGTACCGGCAGTATCTACCGTTGGTAACACCTATGAAAGGTTCTACATATCAACTGATTGTACCGCTCTCGAACAACCTGAGCGATGTACCTGTGCCAATCTTAAAAAATGCTACCGATGTCGCGCAAGCCCGGCTTATCTTTTCAAAACCTTTGATAATTTTTTGAAGACACATAATACAATCAATCGTTTAGTACTTCTCACTCCAGAAGCTAGTACGTATACATTTCCTTTCCTGATCGTGCGCTCTTATGCCGCGCGCGGGATATTTTCCTTGATCTCTTTGCTTATAGAAACGATATAAATGACGAGAGCACATCTACTGAAATGCTAGCGAAAACTTTCAATTGGTGAGAAGTGTTAAGATAGCAGTGTTTCTTTCGATTAAATTTTCACAAACTTCCGTTTTTTCCCGCGGGCACTGTATGTCAGCATCATATTCCCACAATTGCCTCGTGGGACTAGTACAAGCAGGAGCATCATAAGGAACCAACCGCTTCGTAAATATTCTTCTATACTACATCCGACAAAATTCTGACTGACGTCTCCGTTGCATCCTTGCGTTGAGTTGAAATATCACGACTGATCTGGTTCTTTTGCTGCGTCAAATTCAAACGATTGGTGTAGTAAAACATTCCAAGATCATTATCAGGATATCTCTACATAAATCTTCATCGTTGCGTGACCTCTCCGACACGCGACTTCAGTTTTGCTAGCAATCTGACTTGTCCATACTTGTAAAAAATCTTCTTGTGCGATTGATATGTCGTTTAAGGTATGAACGTGACAATAGACCGATTATTGGCCCCTTGGATTGCCATTCTTCATCAATATTAGCCGTGTTTTAACCCTATCACAGACCTATGTCAGGATCCAATAAAGTATTTTCATCACCTCTATGGCAAAGTACTTTTCCAAGTTCGCTCACACATTTTTATTCTTTTTGCCAAATGTAGAGCAGATTGTAGGCGGTGAAAAATTACGTTTGGTCGTGTTTATGAGTGCGAGATCTCTGGCTGCCACAAACCCCATCGGCTCGGATCTATTGAGCGTTCAAATGATTCACTCAGCTGTGTCACTGCATACGAATAATCATCCTGCGTCTCTGGAGCCATAAAGCAGGAGGCGAGTGGGAAATATTTTTTTTGATGTTCCAAATATTATTTGAAGTAGAGATATCCGACACTTGTAATATTTGTACATTGGTTCCTATAATATCGACTTCATAATCAGGTATCTATTAAACTTGCTACAGCGGCAGATTCGCGCGCGATGAAGAGACGGGAAGCTTTTTTGAGACGTCTCGATGAAACACTTGCATTAATTTTGCCTCGATCAGCATATCCAGACAAGTATCCAAGGTAGACGACTTACAAAAAATTCGCTCCTGACTTAAATTTTGATGTTATAGATAACATAAGGAATGCCTACAGAATGAGTCAGTCCGGCTCAGACGCCTGCTTTCCACTGCTAATAAATCGTCAGAAGCTGTTCTCGTAAAGCTATTTCTAGTGTGCATGCTGCGCGTTTTCCGATGCAGCGTGGTCATGTTTAGTGTTGTTAATCGGCAAAGTAAATGAGCCCACTGCATCGTTTATCGGGGTTTTCGCGGAAATGACAGCGAATTTATTTGTTAATAGTACTACCGACCTGATCTTATTCCCGACAAAATGTTTACTGTTTCACCTTATATGTTCCCAACGGTGCGCAATCAATAGCATTTGATGATAAATTAGACGAAGGCGCAACTGCCTACGTCGCTAGCGGCATGGTGCGGTGACCACAGTGCCGTTGGTTGGGTCATGTGGGCTGTGTTATCGATACAATAAGATCATGCAAAGTATATTTTTAGTTCACAATGGTGTGGTAAATATAACAGAAGGGTGTAGTACGTATAAAAATGCCCTATATAATTTTATATTATCAAATTTTGTCTGTACGCATAAGCTTCAGTAAGTTCACCTAAATGCCACGACAAGTTCACTCGTACCGGGTTTACCGCCCGCCGATTTTCGTTAGAGCTGCGATATCATGGTGTTACTAAAAATGAACTACCGAACATTGAGATTCTTCTACATAGAGTGAAGGCAACTAGCCGATTACGATTGTTTGCGATCTGAAACCAGATAAGCTTCTATGTCGGACCAGCTGATTTTTGATTTTTGTCAAGGGCGAGTTGAGGTGGAAACGCTTAGAAGAAGGTAAAATGGAAAGTGAGTTATGATCTAGCTAGGTCCTTTGTTCGTCTCGTTGTACTACTCTAAGCATATCGATATCGACTCTACAATACTAATAACAAAACGATGAGTCGATCTCATCGTTACACACCATCACGTAGTGTCGTCCATGCCATGTGGTCATTAGTATCAGTAACCAACAACATTACCAATACTCCTCCTCGACTAGAAGTATCTGATCTTGGCTTTGTCCAGCAGCGACTCGAACTTCTTTGTCGAGATCGGTTTGGTCAGAAAATCTGCCAGCTGTGACTTGGTTTCAGTATACTGTAGGTCGATAATCTTGTCTTTCACTTGTTCGCGCACAAAATGGTACCTGATGTCGATATGCTTCGCTCGACTTTGATAGCCGTCGTTCTTAGCGATAGTGATTGCACTCTGGTTGTCTTAATGAATCGTGACAGCGTAGTTAACCTGCACTTACATCTCCTTGAGTAGACTTCTTGTCCACAGAACCTCCTGTACACACAAAGAAAGAGCCATATACTCTGCTTCTGCCGTGCTCAGTGCCACGCTCTGCTGCATCTTCGACTTGAAAAGCACAAGTGCGCCATTAATCATGACTAAGAATCCAGAAATCGATCTGCAATTGCACTTGACACTTGCCCAGTCCGCATCCGTGTACGCACTCAGCTGAAGATTGCCTGGAGCTCCTTCATAGCAAATTTCTTTGCTCTTCGTTGTCTTCAGATATCGCAAAACTCGAATCACTGCATTCTAGTACTCTTCGTGCGGAAATTTCAAATGACGACTCAGCTGACACACTGCATACGCAATATCTGATCTTGTGCCTGTTGCCACATACAACAGCGACCTTCAACGACCTATACGGTCGATTTTTCATTCTTGTGTCAATTTCGTTCATCTTGATCATCGCTTGCCATTCAACACTTGGATTCAATACTGCTTTTGCATCAACCTGGTTGAATTTCTCGACCATTCTTTATTTATACGATCCTTGACTGATTTTCAGACGTCGACTGTCGCGCAGGTACTTGACTTCGATTCCTAGAACGTACCGAACGCCACCCAATATCTTCATCTGAAAACGACTTGACAGTTGCGCTGCCACATCGTCCATCGCACCAGTATTTTCAGCCCCAATTAGAAGGTCGTCGACATATAATGCAGCTTAAATCCACGAGCCCTTGGTCTCTTTGACGAAGAAGCATGAGTCTGCCGCGCATGAGGTGAACCCTATTTCCACAAATACATACGAAATTGTCTTGTACCATGTTGCAGCCGCTTGGTTTAGCCCATACAGACTACGATTCAACTTGAGCACTTTATCACGTCCTGCACGAAATCCTAGAGGAGGGTATACGTATACCTCTTCTTCCAAAACGCCATATAGAAAAGTGGTGTCGACATCATATTGATGAATTATCATCCCCTTGTGACAACATACCACCAAAAACACTCGGAATGAGTTAAGGTTTGCCACAGGTGAATATGTCTCCATGTAATCAACTCCATACGTCTGCCTGTAGCCAAGTGCTACAAGACGTGCCTTGTATCGTTCAATTTCACCAAGTTCGATCCGTTTGAGCACGAAAACCCACTTGGTTCCAATTACTTTTTGTCTTGGACGCTGTGTTTTTACTGTCCAGGTGTTCTTATCGTGCAATGCCATGAGTTCAGCTTGGATGGCCTTGTACTAATCATCACGATAACGTGACTTGAAAGCTTCTTCGTATGTCGCTGGGGTCTCGAACGCTGCACATGCTTGTTCATACCCAATACGCAGTCTCTTTGTGCCTCTTTCTTGACACACTTCTGCTCCGTTAGAAAATTTTCACCCGCACCACCCACTTGTACTAGCACTTGAGATTGTCCATTTGTCACCGATCCCGATGGAACCATTGTGGTTTCTTGAGATATTCGAACACTTGTCCGTCGACTTGGTCATATCTCCATCTACCCTGATCTTAACACTTCTTCGACTGAGTCTTGATCTTCTTCAATCATTGTCACGTCACCAATCTCAAACATGGGGTCTTTAACAGTAGATCCCACGTGTCCATGCATCTCGCTGTCGCATCTCGATGGTAGAGTCATCGTTTTCATACGCCCATCTAGCACATGACTCTCTTCTTGAACATTGTGACTGTCATCCATTTACACATCCACGTCTTCTGTACCTCTTGATTGCTCTAAATTGATAGAAACAACGTCGTCATCATGAACAGCACGAATTTCTTGGTCACTGGATCTGCTGTAATGTTGCACGTACTGAAGTGGTGGTCGCTCATCAAATTTAGCCGATCTCGTGTGCGTCACCTCTTGGCATCTTCATCCCATATTCAAAACCCTTTGATTTGGTCCGAGTAACCTAGAAAATACATCGAATCGCCTTCTTGGTCATCTTGGTCCTGTTCGACTTGTCGACATGTGCATATCCCTTTGACCCCAATACACACATCTCAGAGAGGTCAGGTTTCTTCCCGAAGATGAACTCAAATGGAGTTGTAGTCGGGTGACTGGCACATGGAACTCGGTTTGTCACATAGACTGCTGTGTTCATCGCCTCAGCCCACCAAATTATATCCACCTGCACCTGCACATGCATATGGCTGAGCATGGCTCTGGCCCGCTCTGTCAGTGTCCGGTTCATGCGTTCGGCCAGCCCATTCTGTTGTGGCGAATAGGGTACCGTCGTCTAATGCATGATACCGGATTTTCGACATACACCAGAGAAACGTCTGTTGACGTATTCCGTTCCATTGTCTGTCCTGATACACTTGATCTTCCTGGACAGTTGATTCTCCATTAGTGCCTTATACTCGATGAAGCGATCCGTTACTTCCGACTTGTTTTCGATATAGTATGTGACTATATATCTCGAAAAATCGTCGATAAATGTCACGACAAATCTTGATCCTCCTCGAGACTTCGTTTCCATAGGTCCCATGACATCACTGTGGACCCACTCCAACACTCCCTTGGTTTTCACCTGTCCGTATGGTGATTTCTGAAACGTCTTAACGGTCGCTTTGCCCATGATGCACCCTTCGCAGATCTCGATGTCATCTGCACCGCCTTGATTCTTCTTGATCTTCAATCCACTGACGCAACTTGCCATACCCTTAAGCATCTTCGTTGGCAGGTGACCTAATCTTGTATGCCACACCTGTAGGTCAGCCGCACCTGATCCGTCACTCGATTTTTGCTCTTGATTTGTCTCTTCGCATACGTTTGCTACCTCATCCGGACTGCACCCTAAGACGTACATCTTGTTTCGTCTTGGTACTTGAGCAACGACTTCCGTGTTGCTTCTGATCTGGCAGCTCAGATCTGAGACGATCACTTGTAGATCCTTTCTTAACAATGCCGATATTGACAGTAGCCTTCTGTCTAGGCCCGGCACCTATAGCGTCTCTTCGATCCTGATCATTTCGCTGCCGTCTGCTATGGTGATCATGATCGGGTCCGTCAGTGAGTCTAAATTCGAAAACTCATCTCTGTCGGGACACATGTAGCTGCTTGCCCCACTATCCAATAACCATCCAGCTGACATTCGACTTGACGCAGTAAATACTCTCTCTTCTCCAGATCTCTCTGTCTCCACTTGTGCAGCCTTGCAATCTTGAGGCTTGTGCTCATATTTGTTAAATCGGTAACATCTTCCCGAGAACTTTCACCTCTTGAAATTGATCTCCTCATATGTCTGCGCGACTTGGAAGTGTGCGTACTTTTCAGTGCGACTTCTTGGTGTCCTGTTCTCGTCATTCCATCGTACTTTCGTCTCAGCATTTCCTTAGCGTGAAATAGTGTCATTTCGGGCATGTTCTCAATTATCTTGACGATGAGGTCATAGCCTCTCGTTAGACTACCCAATAGGATGACCAAATGCTCATCCGGTGAGATCTCTTATCCCACAGCTTGCATAGTCATGCACAGCTCGTCAAATCTCAGCAAGTGATCCATGATGCTTCCTCCCTTGGCCAACTTGAACTCATGTAGTTGCCGTCGCAGCTGCACACGATTGTGCATATTTTGTCGCAGGAAGAAAGTATTCAGTATGTCCGAAGCTTCTGCCGTTGTCTTCTCCGTGCGCACCATTGACTGAAGATTTGTGCTGATCATTGTTGACACAATCGCGAAGTCCTTCACGTCGTTGACTTTCCAAGTGAAGGCGCTTGCGTCTCCTTCTTCTGGGGCCTTCATAGCGTCTAGGTGCTCTGTTGAGAGGGAAGGTAGTAGTGAGCGTTCTTTGAAAAACGAAGACGGCTTTTCACCGGGATTGCTTATCGAAAAGTGAGTTGTATTTCTATAGGTTTCGCGATTCGAAACCAATGGCTCTCAGAAGACGATGGCTCTCAGCCACTAACGCTACCTGTCCTTTCTCCTCCTTGACTTTTAGTCCTACCCTTGGGTAATTACTTCTTGTAAGATATCTGCAGTAAAAACTCTGCTACGTCTTATCCAAAGTGGTAGTGTCTTGCGTGGAGTGGAGACGTAGCTTCGGGAGGGTCGAAACTCTGGTGAACCCCAAACACCAGGTCGTGAGTATCAGTCACAATTAACTTTACCACGCTTGGACTCGAACCCGCAATCAGCCGCGTGATATCCCCCAAACCAGACGACTAAGCCAATCCGATGTCTTGTACCGGCACAAGTCACACACTAAACCAAACCTACAAAATAGACAACTACTCCTAATATGAAATATACAACTTATACACATCGCTGTAACATCACTTGCTAACATGCTCTAGCAATCCCTTCTTTGCCAGCCTCATCCTCGCGTTGAACTCCCACACGAAGTAGTTATCTTTGCGGAGTATGTCGCCCGCGTCCGGCGTAGTTGGGCTCATAACCTTTTGATTTTTGGCAACAGTCAAGGACGAGTTGAGGTGGAAATGCTTAGAAGAAGGTAAAATGGAAAGTGAATTATGATCTAGCTAGGTCCTTTGTTCGTCTCGTTGTACTACTCTAAGCATATCGATATCGACTCTACAATACTAATAACAGAACGATGAGTTGATCCCATTGTTACACACCATCACGTAGTGTCGTCCATGCCATGTGGTCATTAGCATCAGTAACCAACAACATTACGAATACTGATATATCAATTCGATAGTAAATTTACGTAAAAACAAAAAAGGGAAAATAAAAAAATGCCCCACGTCCTAGTATACTCATGTTAAAGTGGTACACATAAAACCCACATCGCCAGTCATTTCTCATTAGTTATTTTCTCTCGATCTCGACCGAAGCTCTGTAGGAGCAGCCCCGGACGGGGTTCTGTGCGCGCGCAGACGACGACGGAAAGACGTGACACGTGTTCCTATCATCGTCCGCGGTCTTACACACAGACTACCTGAGCTGTTGTTATTTTCATTGATGTAATTGGTTTGGTTCTTGTTGACATTGTTTCTAATGTTATTATTGTTATTGCTGTTACAGTTGCACCCGTTTGTATGGTTACTGCTGCTACTGCAGGTACACTGACGCTGCTATCGTTGTTGCAGTAGGTGCTCGCTTGCGATTGATGGTACTGCCGATTATGCTGAATTATTGTTGCGTTTTATGCTGACTTTAGTACAGTTAGGTGCTGCTGTTACTGCTTCTACTGTTGCTACTGCTGATGCTCCAGGTACCGCTGACGCTGCTGTTGTTGGTGCAATTGTGGAAAGGCATCTCCGTTCCATATCATTAGCTAGTTTTGTTAAGAGCATTTAATCATATCAATACACCCAATGAATCTATCCTTTACGAATCTTACGATTTATCGATTAACAGTATTGCAGAACATTGCCGACTCCTTCTTAGTTAGCATGAACAGCTGCGTCTATTGGGGATTCCTCTGCTGGTCTGATACCGAATATAGATTAAAAAATTATCTGGGATTTGACACACCAGCAATGGAAAGCGACGACGAGTAGCACCTACCTTGCAGCTTTTTCGATTGTTGGGGCTACTCGAGTAAGAGTGACATAACCCAGGCCGTCATCAAATTCAATAGAAGATGCAACCGTCCGTTCCGCGTTGTAAAGAGTGATGGTCGTCGCTACAAAGTCGAGTGCACACAAGATAATTGTCTTTTTGTGGTACAATTTGCGTTCTCGCACGCGCTCGGCTCACCCACAAGATTTTCACCTCACTCTTGCCAGGTTTCCAAATCTACCAAGGATCTCAATGGTGCGCGACGGCTAAGCAAACTGCTACGAATTCTGTAATCAGAAAGATGGCCATGACCTTCGGCCGGAAAGTGACTCCTGTCATGAGTCACGTGAGGTTGAGAAACGAAGGAATTCTTACCAGTTACATGAACTGTGTCAATACTCTCGACTAATTAAAGGTGTTTTTTTTAAAATTGGTAATGAGCAATATGGTCTGCTTCCATCCTACTCGCAGAATTTTAGAATCGAAGTCACAAGGTTAAGTTTGATATTGTGAAAAATGAACTCAAGCGACTGAGTGTCATTTTTCGAGAGGGAATTCAAGCATTTGGGAAATACCCGACCCAGGAATATCCGTGGATGGTACTTTCTTGAAGACTTCAGTCGGTGGAATTTTGCTTGTCGCGTGCTTTCGAAATGGAAATAACGAATTTTAAATCATTGGAGTTGGAATTGTATCGATGGAGAATGAGTATAACTGGAGCTGGTTTCTAAAATTCATACTATCCCACATCAATACGTCTCCCTCATTTGTGATATCAGATAGGGACAAGGGACTTATGAAAGCTATGCGGACCACGGCACCAGACATTCCACACTTTTTTTGCTTCACGCATTTGATGGAAAGATTTAACAAAAAGTACAAGTCCAAGTGCTGAAAATTTTGGCGTGAATTCTGGCCCGCTCCCGAACGAAGCTAGAATACGAGAATGTAGCAGCTAAAATTGCTCTACTGGATAACACTGCGCTCTCTTGGCTTCAGGATGTGGGTCGTGAAAAATGGTCGACAGCATTTTCGCCATGTCCAAGATTTAACACTTTGACATCGAATAATGTGGAATCAGTAAATAGCGCGTTGAGAGAAATCCGCAGTCTCCCAATCATAGACTGTTTGCTGGAGATTGAGCGCTACGAAGCTTGCAAGTGGGCTGCCAACGCACAGAAAGTAAAATGGTGGGGAATACTGACTCCCTATGAATCTCGCAAATTCAACAAATTGATGGCTACAGATTGTCTTGGTGAAGTTGATGCGTGCTTGCAATCAAGCTTTATCGTCGCAATTCGACCAGGAGTGGGAAACCACATGGCAAGTTTTCAGTTCAATTTTTTGATAAAGTTGTACGATGCTCGTGCGGTTACTTCGAAGACGTTGGCTCGCCCTGCGTTCATGCACTATTTGCACTGAAGCATTCCTGCAAAATGACATCTATGATCGATTGTTTTCACGACTCGTGGAAAACATCGACATTTTTAGATGGTTATTTTGAGAAAAGCCGAAATTAATCTACTGCCGATCGTGCTCAAGGATTCCCTTACAAGAGGTGTGTGCGACGCTCCATCCATTTCAAAAAAGAGGGCGTCCAAAGAAAAGAAAATATCTTCGCAACAAGCGACTGAGGAAATCGACAAGCGTCGAAACAAAAAATGTGGTATATGCAACCAATTTGGCCATAACCGCAGGACTTGTACGACAAAAGGAGGAGTATTGAATGTTTAAGTGCCTTTACTACATATGCATATAGAACAGAAGTTTTTCATCCCATATAGGGTTTTCTTCGCTTTAAATATTAAAATTTATTTCATGTCTATACTTGTCAATGTAAAGTCTATTAGTTGTGTTGAACTATAACAATATGCTGGAGTGATTGATCACTTTGACCTTTCCAAATGTCTTTGGTGTCTTATCATTATCTTTTAAAGTCTCCATGTCCATTTTGTTGTAATTTGAAGTCATTAAAGCGCTGGTGAATTCCATTAAAGCACTGGCATTTCTACACCAGCACTTACATTTCTCCATCAGCAACAATACGACTACGTGTCCGGTTTTCATAGTGCCTGGAATGTCTCCTTTGAATTGTACACAGCTTTGTCCACATTGCAAGTTTAGACGGCATTATCTGATCGACCCCGTGCAAATATGATTGATATGATAGATATACATAAAATGCAGGACCACAACGTCAGGACAAAAAATATATAAGCACGTTGTCGTTCAATATAACACAAAACTTCTTCGATTAGACTATACTTGATGCATCATCGAACGCCTTCTTCAAGCTATATGCCTACAGAGAAAAAAGTCCAAATGCAGGGAATAAACTAGTAAGAGCCAAACAGATAGGATAGCTTCATTGGATGTATCGATATGATTAAATGCTCTTAACAAAACTAGCTAATGATATGGAACGGAGATGCCTTTCCACAATTGCACCAACAACAGCAGCGTCAGCGGTACCTGGAGCATCAGCAGTAGCAACAGTAGAAGCAGTAACAGCAGCACCTAACTGTACTAAAGTCAGCATAAAACGCAACAATAATTCAGCATAATCGGCAGTACCATCAATCGCAAGCGAGCACCTACTGCAACAACAATAGCAGCGTCAGTGTACCTGCAGTAGCAGCAGTAACCATACAAACGGGTGCAACTGTAACAGCAATAACAATAATAACATTAGAAACAATGTCAACAAGAACCAAACCAATTACATCAATGAAAATAACAACAGCTCAGGTAGTCTGTGTGTAAGACCGCGGACGATGATAGGAACACGTGTCACGTCTTTCCGTCGTCGTCTGCGCGCGCACAGAACCCCGTCCGGGGCTGCTCCTACAGAGCTTCGGTCGAGATCGAGAGAAAATAACTAATGAGAAATGACTGGCGATGTGGGTTTTATGTGTACCACTTTAACATGAGTATACTAGGACGTGGGGCATTTTTTATTTTCCAATTATCTGGGGCAATATTGTTTTCGTGATTGAATGGGGCATTTTTTTATTTTCCCAAAAATAATCATGCTAGATTCTTCGCAGAATAAATGGTCGCTCCTTTTGTTGGGGAATTTAGCCTTTTATTCCAGGAAAAGCTGGCCATTTGACCGGAAGCGCAAAGTCAAATACTGCCACAGCACTTTCATTTTTTAGGTTGTCGAAGAAATGTTGCAGGAGGTCTATGCTATATACGTGACATACAGTGACATGTTACAGTAGTAGTTAATAAAAAATAGCAGTACTACAATCTACAATCCATTGCGTAATTGTTTTAATTTGTTAATGCAGCTCAAGATGATATCTCGTCTCGTCATTTTGCGTAGTGATGTCATAAACTTTGTTTTAGTCAGAGCTAAATGTAGAGAACGCATTGAAGCAGGGGGATTGCTTCAGCATGCGGGCGACCGGCCAGTTTTGTAATGAGAGCGCTCAGATTATGTGCAAGGCTGTACAAAAGACATGAAGTGCAAGACACTGTGCTGTGGGGAGGTTGAATGATGAAATAAAGATATTGTGAGGAGTCAACTTAAGAAGCACCGCATGATTGAAGACCAGAGTGTATATTGTGCTAGAGGGTAGAAAATAGAATGAATACATGTTAGCCCTTACAAGTTGATGCACTATACGCATGAGAACTATTCCTCCGAGCATCCTCCGTGGTGGTTATAAAGGTTGAATGAAACGACCGAGCTTATTTCGTTTCACGAATTCATATTGTCGCATGTCATGCATTCGTTTGACATGCGCGACCTTTGGGCTTCACGTAGCGTAACTTCTGCAGGAATTATTCTTCCAACAATAAAAGCCTCAGCTCTTGTAAACTTGTCGCTAACCCTAAAACAGCGCTTATTGCGAGCTATATTTCCTCATCTTTTGGTATTTTCTCGTAGTGTATTAGTCGATCCTCTTTGTCCCACAACTTGACTTGCGGTGTCTTTTCACGGACGGTTTCGCTCCAGTATCCCTTTCTCATCATTAGCACAAATAACAAAAATTAGAAGACCCGCACACAAGTAAAGAAGGCGGATTTGTGTGCTTTCATTGACGGCGTCAGTACCGTATCATTACATGATACTAACACCTATATTGGAGCAAATTTGTCCAAACAGTTACAGGGGGCATGCACATCGCAACAGACCATACTTCTTGGACCATTCGTGTAGTATCACAACAACGTCGTCGGCATCGACTTAGTTATGCCACGAGTGCATTGTATTAAACCCGATTTGCACCCAGTTTCTGCCTCATAAAATCGGAGGAGGTCATTCGTACTCATAAATACCTGAATAACCAACGAGTGATGTAACGTAAATTGTAGTTGGTGGCTCTTTATGGTCAATATCAGTGGGTCCAGTTATGGACTATATAAAGCTAGTATGTTCATTTATTATATTCTTTGATCTGCGCTCCATGGAAAATTCAAACTTATAACTGCCTTTGATCTTGATTTTAGTGCGATCGTGCAATAGCGGCTCGTACTCCTACGTGTAAACTATCGAATTTGCTACCCACAAGAAAGGTACACTGTTTCCCATTATATAAAAATAACTATTGCGGCCCGTGGCTGCCAGAACGACCAACAAATCTGTTCTTTTCCCGGTAAGGCATCAAATTTCACCATCGCATTATCCATTTCGTACGAATATTAAACGAGACTGCGTTGGCAAAAAAAGCCTCTATGAGCAATCACGAGTCGCTTGCTATTCATAGTTTTCATGTGAAATTACACGACGCAGTAAATTACAGTTGAAATTTCTTTTAATAGGATGTATTCACACAAACTGCAGTGCCGACACACACAAAGAGGATGACCGACTAAATTCTTCCTTACCACAACATTTATGGCCTGTTTTATACAGTGAGTGCGAAATGTTCGTGCCATAATTAGGTTGATGCTTGCGATGATGCATTTTGTGACATTGATCGAACCATGGAGTGCAACAGCTATTTGATGGCGCAAGAAAAGATGAAAATTAATAAAATATATAGGGGGGTCAACCATAGGTAACACAATAATTGGATCTACTAAATTATTTGAAATCGGCGGCCTACTCAGCTAAAATCGGCTGCCGGTTTCGATTTTAAGCTGAACACCTCTGGTAGGTCGTCATTTCGCACACCAGCCGCCAATTTTACTACAAAAAGGTGATAGAACACTGAGCTTGTACTGGGCCTGTTCTCAGATTTGATCTCAATATATTACACATAGAATTCGCGTACCGTCTAATCTCATTGCTCCTTTAGCTCTTCGCCTACTTTACTTTTCATCATTTATATCAATACTTATGCCCTGCGCATATGAACGACGCGCTTTTGCACGTTCATATAGCGAGCAGAAGCACAAGCTTTCTTAGAAATTTAACACTGCGAAGTGAAGAGCTAGGAGAGATTTATGTCATGGTGAACGTGGACTGAGTAGTAAGTGGTAGGAAACCTATAGCAGATGTCAATGCTACATGATGCGCGCGAATCGACCGTACATTTTGTGCAAATAAGCAGTTACTTCAGGGCTGATCGTGTTAATTTTTTAATTTTTGATGACAGAAGGAGTTTGTTCGCCGTCAGATATGGCGATCATTTCACTCCAATCTCGCCGCCCTACAAATGTGATAGCTATGTTTGACCCAACATTTTGTGATTAACACTGCAAGAAATAACAGTGGTCTGCATATTTGCAAGTAATGATCATTTCGGCTTATGGAAAACCTATTATGTGCTTCTTCAAAAGCGGACATTAACTTCGTCGTGGCCTGGTTAAAGTACGAAAGAGCACTATTTGATGGCAATTAGTGCGCTACATTGTGCCCTCACGAGGTCGAATCGATTACTTATAAGCTTTATGGTATGTGGATAGTAAGCCTTGGCGTAGTTTCCATGATTAAAGCAAGCGACCATCACAGTACCAGGTTCAACAAAGTGCGGTCCATATGAACATATAGAAGTTGAAAGATCAATGTTGTCCAAAACGCCATTTCGTTTACACAGGTAATCAATACTTTCTCGGCGATCTTTCCCATACGACGATGACTGCTATAATTTTTCTTTCCTGATGCAAGAGACGATCGCCATAGGATTGATATGTGCACAGCAGATCACATTGCGAGAATGGATCATTTTTTTCGAAAGCTTTTTTTATCATTATACGACAGCTGAAGAGTATAATGGCATCATACATTCGACGGCTCCGTGTGTTCTATTACCTGGGCTCAGAAATAAGATCACTAAATATGGTCAAACATGACTAGTAAGTGTTTCAGACTACACAATCACTGCGTTCGTTGGCTCAATTGTCGTATAAATCCGGCAACAGCACCATAATTGTCTTGAGATGTGAGCCTGAAATCCAGCAATTTATATCAGTAATTTACGTCGGGTATATAAGCCACGGCTTCTCAATTGAAGAAAACCCTTCGTGTGCTGCACACCTCGTTTAAGCGCAAGCATTATCGATATAGTGACATAGGACCGTATCCATCGGCTTGGTGGAACGAGTCGAATTCTGAGAAGCACTGTGGCCACTTTGAGGTTGATAAATCCCTCGTCCAACAAGTTTAGTAATAGCAAAGGTGCAGATGCCGATCAAGACTGTCTTGGTGCACACTTATATCCGCGAAGACCACAACGCATACGTATCTTATTTAAAGTGCATGACTGTTTGCCCACTCAAGAAATGTCTGACGACAAAATCTTCACGATTCCGATATTCGTGTTCGAGTGCCAGGCGATAATTTTAAAGTCTCAGAAGTCACGATAATATATACAACGCCGTGACAGGTAGATGAGGCGTAGAATTGATGTCCTGTCACCAACTATTTAATTAATTAACTGCACCGTACCATTGACAGAGCGGGACTAGAGTGCGCTGATAACGATAGCTTCATGCTGATAGGAGTCTGCGACAACAATATCATCGCACCCTGATACGTCTAGATTTAGACGGTCGTTAACTGTCACACACCAGGCGTTAATATTGTTTTTTTTGGGCGTGAACCGTTGCGTAGGACGTTGATAACCAGGGCTGGACGTCTATCTTATGAAGTATGGCAATAAACCGACGGTTTTGCTGGCGATGTACCCATATTGCTTCGTAAATTCTTGTATCTTGACGCAGCAAATGAGAGAACACCGCTGTGCCTGTGTTGTTATACTTTCTGGATTTCAGTACGATCCGTACTCAGACTTCTTGACAGGACACATCTATATTTGTGTAACCTTCGACGTCGCTCTCTTTGAAGTGCTGCTCTTCATGGAATATAAAGCTGCGAGAGGACCAAGCTTTAAGGCACGATTCGGTCATTGATTCTTACTCTCGTCCACTGTACAAAGTGATGGGTCGTGTCGCGACCATTGCATACAGTGGTTACCACGTGACAGCACCACGTGTCGCGAAAGGTGACGTAATTTAATCGATTAGCTCGCAGCATACTAACTCATTTGGCACGAGACCACTACGTTGCTGTGTTCCATTGAATCGGCGCGATCATATGGTCATGTGAGACCTTTACTGACGTTATAGTGAGTCTAAACGCTCACTCGCATCTATACCTATCACTCTTGTGAGCCTCGACGAAGGCTTTGCCATAGTTACTGCAAAAAAACTCAAGGACACGCCAAGATTGATTTCGAAAAAAGTCTTCTTGCGCTGACAATGAGCCTTGACATGTCTGCCTTACCACCCCTTTGGCAGGTACTTGTTTCCTTGCGCAACGCACTATCTTCCACATGCGCCACGACTTCCCTTTTTTGATCACTGCTCGATGATCTCACACGTCGTCAAATAAAAAGAGTCAATATTTACGCGTTTACACCCTGTATTTATACGTAAACCACACGCGAAAGAACCATCTTTGTAGCATGAGTTGGCTCCTGCTCCCTAAAATCTTCTTGCACATCACGATCGAGTCCAGTATGTGTTCTGTCAAGTAAGTCTATTGGGAGAATGGATACGCACGCTTGATGTGGATCTCCTCGCGAGGTCTTTACCGGACAACCCGTGGGCAACAAACACAGTAGCAATTGGTCAGCACATATCACTCAGCACAAACTTACAGCCTCCACCATCGATTCCCACCTGTCGTCAGCACCTGTTGGGACCATGCTCATGCTTTTTATTACCTTCATTCCCGACGAGATCCGACCAAACACCGTATGCTTGCCTTCATCATTCAAAAACAACTGGCGTCAGAGACGCAGCCAGAATCAGCAGCTCACACTTATAAATTGCATTACCATCGAGCCAAGGCGTCGGCGCCAGCGTAATGAAAAACTGACTCCCGTTTGTGTTCGGCCCAGAGTTTGCCTACGAAGAGACCGCAACAAAATGAGCAAGACTACAAGCGTCACATGATTTCGGATACAAACAACTGTCGTTGTACCATCGATAGCACGCCAGCTCCAGTGTGTTTGAGCTCCTTTGAGATCTCATCGTCAAATTTCGCCCTAAAACCCATCGAAAAGTCACAGATGAGACCGCAAATATAACAATAGAACTCGAAGATACAACTCCCAACCCGTAAATGGACTCGCCGCCTCTCCCCGTGCCCGTGGGGTCCCCTCCTTGAATCATAAAGTCCCTGATAACGCGGTGGAATATAGTATTGTTGTAGTAGCCGCGACGCGCCAACTCGGCTATGTTCCAGCAGGTTTTCGGGGCGTGTTCCAAGTACAATTCCACGGTAAAATCACCCTGTCCATCGATTTTATTGCTAGATTAGCACACTTCCGAAAAAAATGATTTTACTTCCACTATACATATGCAGAATTGCGCACCACTGTCGTCTCGAAGGTCACGTGGGTTGGCGGCTTGGCCGTGCCGGAAGTCATACTTTGGATGAAGTCCCAATGCAATAATTCCGTTACGTAATTTTGTATGTAAATTGTGCATAATTTGTCGATGGAATAGACCCCCGAAACAAAATATACACGTTTGTGTGTGCGGGAAAAAGAGCAGGTCTCCATTCTTTTTCCAGACTAGAAAAAGAGAGAGGGTCTACAAACGCAATTCAGCGCCTGGGACTATTCACCTTTTATCCGGCCATTGATCGGGGAGGTAAAATATGACCAGGAACGATTGGCTCTAGCTATTTAAAACCCTCAATTTTTACATGAGTGCAGCCATACTACATCTGTCATATTGGAAAAAGTGAGGACAGGCGGTGGAAGTAATTGGACTTTTCAGAAAGGTTTATGGGCGTTGTGGAACGGCTGTCAGATCTCGGTGTGGATGTATGGGCAACGGTTGCACGTTGTAACAAAGTCCAGGTAGAGGCAGAGAAGAAGGCAGTGTAGAAAGCATGGCTAGGAGCAAGTAGAAGAGCAAGCAGTGCTCGTGAGAACAAATAACAGAATCGAATTTGCCCTCATCTGCCCATTGCCAATTTCCTACATGTCATTCTGCAGCAGCGATAGTGATCAGTTCTATGTTCGACGAAGCCTGGTCTCGATCAACGGATTGAGCTCAGTCGCCCACAAAAACGTATGTAGCGTCGTGCAATCTGCTTAGCTTTATTATGTTTTCACTCGATGCGCGGTGTTACCTATTACAAATTATATAGACTATTGAACATACATAAGATAGGGTAGCAAGCTCTGGAGCTCGCCCTTTGGTACATGTAATCCAGTTCATATAACTGAATCAAGATGCGAAACACTATACAACAGCAGCAGTCACTGAAGAAGGAGTATGATGCTGTTAATGTCTGTATTAACCCAGAAGTATACTCATGTAACGCGATCAGCCTTTGCTTATAAGCGTACAGTGTTTGCTAACATGATAATATTCACCTTTGATCGATTTTAAGCCAATCACGTGCGTGCTTCACAATAGTGACCTAGCCAAAGAGTGACTTCGTATGTGCCTATATAGCTATGTGGTGGGGACAGGCTAGATCGCACTTAGTACGTGTAAGCTACACCTAACCGCATTATTTACAGGCACACACACAGATAAATACACAGACACACAGACACAAAGACACAGACACACAGATAAGTACAGTTTAAAAGTTCGGCATTCAACCTTGCGCACAGTTACTAATAGCTTCACTCTTTGGTTTGAAGATGGAAAAGTGCTTCGATAGGCACGGCAAAAGGAATGCAACTATTGATAAGATTGATGACGTTCACAATCTTGGTTTTCACAACCTCAAACCTTCGGATTATACCTTAATGCACATACAGCACCACTTGAATATCGCATTATATAGCAACATATGGGCGATTATCTATTAACATATTCACCTCTTGATGGTCTCTACTTATATCATATCGCAATATACAAATGTGCAGCATGCACGGGTATCATGTCCTGGGTAGGCACGACGTCTGCAGCGTCAACGAGGCACAGAAATAGCAGATGATTCTGCGGACCTATGCGCGGACGCAAAAGGCGTTTTGATCCATACGGTCGGAATCGCGTTAGCGATTCCACAGGTAAGAACGTAATATAATAAAAAACAGCTATCGCACGCCCGAGGTATGTACGGTTGCGATGAATGTCAAGTACAACAGCCATCTGCAATCTTTCTTAATGAAGCGACAACAAATTACATAAAATCCATCGGCATTTTCCTATCAATGCTATTACCTATGAAAGCAGATAAACATCTGAATCATTCGGTAGGAGTTGTAATTCTTTGACATAGTTGTACCTCCACACAGCTCGTACGAAATTAGGGTTTTTTGTTGATATTACACTGCTGAACAGGTAAGTTTCATGTTGTTAGGATGATGATATATATGATAAATCATCAGGAGTTTTATGGTAGTTTCAGAGGATTGCCATGGAACAGCGTTACATAAAGGCTTAGAGATAGCTCATGGTAGTGAACTAAGGACCTTAATATATATTTACTTCGGCATTTGCCTCCAACACAACAACCGACTACGTTAACAGGTTAACAGCCGCAAGGCCACCGACTGACGCTCAAGATATGACCTCCAAACGTGCCGAAGTCCTCCTTGGGAGTGGGAATTACTTCCACTGGGAATATAACATGCGCGTGACATTGGCACGCAAGGGTCTACTGGCGCATGTTGAGATTGTGAAGCCCGAGAACGAGGTCACCGAGGCGTGGCTCGTTAGTGACGCAAAGTCGCTTGGTATTATCGCTCAAGGTGTGGAGATACAGCATCAGACCAAGATTCGGTCTGCGACGCGTGCGATGCATGCGTGGGGTGTGCTACGAGGCTTCTATAACCGTTCCACGCTCCATAACCGTGTCACGATGACACGTAGTCTCCATGCGTTTAAAATGGAGAGTGGAACAGGCATGGCCCAGCATCTGGACGCTTTTGACGAGTTGGTCGTCGGGTTGCAGACGCTGGGAGAGGTCGTTGATGAAGTGAGACAGCTAGTGGTCCTTCTAAGCAGTATCTCCTCCGAGTACGACATGATTCATCCATTATAGAGAACGCCAAGGACGTGTCTCTGATTGAAGTGAAGGAGAAGCTGCTAAAGGAGCATGAGCGTTTGGAGAAGAAGGACACCACGATGGAGAAGGCATTCCAAGCCAATGGGAATACTGGTAAGTTCAAAGGTGGTCGAGCTAATGATCGTAAGAGGAACGCTCCACGGAAGAACAGTGGTGCTTTTAAGGGCAAGTGCTTCAAGTGTGACCAAGTTCGTCATATGAAGCGGAACTGCCGGAGCCAGAGAGGCGGTAATGGTAATGAAGCTGTGTTCTCTGTGAGCGAGGAAAACCTGAAAGGTTGGCTGATCGACAGTGGTGCTACGTCGCACATGACTCCGCACCGTTCCGACCTGTTCGACTATGGGACCATGGATACCAACGTTGAAGTGACTACTGCCGACGGCAAGAAGTTAAAGGTTCATGGAAGAGAAACGGTGAGACTAAGCGGTCTTAACAATAGAAGCATCACGATGATGGACGTCTTGTTTATCCCAGGGCTTGACAGACGCCTGTTGTCGGTCGGGCGACGCGCAGAACGCGGTTTGAACGTAGAGTTTCAACGTTCGTCGTCTATAATCTGGGGAGACGGCAACGCAATTGCTGTGGGGAAAAAGGTGGGGAAAGCGTTCTTTCTTGACTGTCAGCAACAGGAAGCACGGTTTGTGCAGTACTCGGGAGTAGACAGTGAGTGGGACCTATGGCACGCCCGGATGGGACACCCAAACAAGGACGCAATGATCAAGATACAGCGTGCTACGAACGGTATACCTATGGTAAAGCCAGGTATTGAGACCTTGTGCGGAGGCTGTATGAAGGGCAAGCAGACCGTAACACCATTCCCATCTCGGACACTGACAAAGTCATCAAGCGTGCT
>JH598112.1:0-66732 GCA_000173235.2 Hyaloperonospora arabidopsidis Emoy2
GATGCTTCACAATCAAGCTGTCACGTTCGGTCAAGCTGACGAGCGTGAGGTGGGGCGGTATACATGACACGCAGTTGCCGCAGCAGGAAACGGTGATTCATGTGACCAAGGACAGTATCAGCGTTCCCTTGTTTGAAGAACACCAGCAAAGTATGGACGAACCCATGGAAGAGGCTGTCGCCGAACCTATTCTGGATGTGGAGATGAACGAGGTAGAATTTGACCTAGACCCCAATTACCTCCACCAGAACCGACTTCAACTGGGCAGGAACTGATCTAGTATCAGCCACGACCACAATCATTTCATGAAGATCGCATGGTGTTCAATCCCGACGCGGAACGGTCGAGGCGTACCAGAGAACCTATGTTACTTCTTGGAGATGGATTGAACGCTGATAATGAACAGCACTCCGACTGGAGTGATGGACTTCCAACACCGGAGCGTGCCAGGATTGACGAAGAAGGCTTGCTCGCTGAGGCAGTACTTGCATATGCTGCGAGTATTAATGGTGTTCCTGACACGTCAAACACTTATGCGGAGGCTATTGCCAGTGATGAAGCAGCTGAATGGCGTCAGGCGATCGATGCAGAGCTTCAGTCGCACGCCAGAAACCGGACGTGGACTCTCGTTCCACGTGGAATGGCTACTCGTCCAATTGGATGCCGTTGGGTTTTTGCCAAGAAACGCGACGGGAACGGTCGAGTGATCCGATACAAGGCTCGGCTAGTAGCTCAAGGGTTCAAGCAGAAGTTTGGAATTGATTTTTTTTAAATCTACTCGCCGGTGGCAAACATGAACTCGATTCGTGTTGTACTAGCTGTGTGTGCAGCATACAGCTACGTCATGGAACACCTGGACGCAGATACTGCGTTCTTAACAGTGGTTTGGTGGAGCTGGTTCACATGGAAGTTCCGTTTGGCGTGAAGAATGCTAAAGGCATGATGTGCAAGCTGAAAAAGGCTATCTACGGTTTGAAGCAGGCGGCGAGTGCTTGGAACAAGACAATTCATCGTGTGTTTTTGAAAAATGGTTTCAAAAGCTGTGGTGCAGACCAATGTGTCTATGTTAAGCGTACTCGAAACGGCTTTGTGTACGTGTGCCTATACGTGGACGACATGATCATCGCTGCCAAAACAAGCGAGGAGATTCGTGAAGTCAAGATGGCCCTTAAAACGCCTTCAAGATGAAGGAATTAGGCGAGGTGAGATTTATCTTGGGTATGGAGATCGATCACGACAAGAACTCCAAAACGCTCGTGATCAAGCAAAACCGATACATTGATGACGTGGTCATACGACTCAACCAGCAGAACGCAAAATCGGTTGAGAACCCTTGCGCTTCCGACATGAAGCTGTCGAAGTTGCTGTCTCCAGCTACAAAGGAAGAACGCGCTGAGATGAAGTCACGACCGTATCGTTCTTTGATCGGGTGTCTGATGTACATCACGACTTGTACGCGACCGGACATAGCATTCGTGGTGACGCAGTTGTCACGCTTCCTTGAGAACCCTGGAACGCAACATTGGAAAGCGGTTATTCGCGTTCTTCGATACTTGAAGTCGGCTCGTGAGCACGGCATTGTGTACCACGGAGGTTCGGGAACGGTTATTGCCGAAGCATTTACGGACGCGGACTGGGGAAGTAACACTGATGATCGACGTTCCGTATCTAGAGTCATGGTACTGATCGGGAAAGCTCCTGTGGTGTTCAAGTCCAAGTACCAGAGGACCGTCACTCTCAGTTCTGCGGAAGCCGAGTACATGGCTTTAAGCCTTTGTACGCAAGAGGTGCTTTGGGTGCGCGCCATGCTGAAGGACATGGGTCGCGAGCAAGTGGGAGGAACGCGTGTCTGGGAAGACAACCAAGGTGCAATTGCATTGGCACGTAACGCTGGATATCACGCTCGGACGAACCACGTGGATACTCTCCAGCACTTCATTCGCGATAACGTGGACCGCGGAACACTCAAGGTCGACTACGTGGATACGAAAAACCAACTAGCGGACATGCTTACTAAGGGACTGGGGACCAAGACGTTCAAGTTCCTGCGTCATGCAAGTGCAATCAAGAGCAAGGTCACCAAGCAGTAGCGGTGAGTGGGAGTGCTGATATTACACCGCTGAACAGGTATGTTTCATGTTGTTAGGATGGTGATTTATATGATAAATCATCAGGGAGTTTTATGGTAGTTTCAGAGGATTGCCATGGAACAGCGTTACATAAAGGCTTAGAGATAGCTCATGGTAGTGAACTAAGGACCTTAAATATATTTACTTCGGCGTTTGCCTCCAACACAATAACCGACTACGTTAACAAAAATGCATCCGGTCACCCACTGCAACAAGAACGGCTACGTCGGCCGCTTACTTACCTTCAAAGATGCAATTAATTTTGACCAGAATGCACCACTGCTGAAGTCAAAGGAACGTACGTACGACTACGAGTGCTTACCGGAAGACGTTGCCTAGCACAGCAAGAGCTACTACGAAGAAGCGAGCTGTAACACACTACCCATCACAACACAGCGTCAATTCCACAGGACATATACACGCACCGATGCAATAAAACTGCAACATAAGAGGATGCTCGCTGGCTGGAAACCAACGATAAGGCTCCGCTTAGTACTAAACCATTCGGTTCGCTTCCAGCTTCCAGGATTTCCGAAGGCCGAGGCTGAGTGTTTGCATCCTATAAAAGAAGGGCGGATATACAGCATAATAGGAACGGCTCTCGCAGGATATTTCTTCATGTTTACTAGAGGCCGTTAGTGGTCGGTCTGAGTGCTACTTCATGTAAGGGATGGCTCAAGGAATGTAATACTTAACCAATTCCGGCACTCAGCCGAAAGACCTTCAGCACAACAATTACTTCCCTGTCATCTATGAGTGCCAACTAGACCGGATTGTCAACGAAGCCACTCCATGAGCTCTCCACAAAGGTCGGACCATCATTTCTGCTCCACGCGGTAACAGACTAAGATGCTTTAACTGTAACAATGCAATGGACATCATACATCACACAACTTAAGATCTTTAGTCCAACGTGACCGGGTGTCTGGCATACCAGGCTCGCTGGATCCATTCAGCGATGGGGCTCGGCAGCCCCTCCAATTCAAAAAGTGCATCCACGTAATTTTTGAAGTATGTACACTCAAGAATGTGAAGTACACCACCGTCACTGAAGTGGGAAACATCGGGAAAGAGGTGCTTTTCATTAAAGCGAGGTACATACTGAAGCCACAGAATAAGCGTATGTTTGATCATCCAATCTCGTACGATATCCATCGTTTGCGCTGGAGGGGAGTTCACCACTGCTTCTAGTAATTGAATCATGACCTCATCAGGTAACACGTCATCTTCCAAAGATTCATTCAGCTGCTTGCGAACGGCATTCGGAATTCAGGAATTAGCGACGTGTGCAAGTCGTAAGCGCGCATTAACATGCCAGGAAAATCTCTAAGATAAAGAAAAAACTCGTCCAGATCGAAACATGTTCTCCCTTTAATCAGCAGCGTCAACACATCAGCATTGGTATACGCGGCAACCTCAGCGGAGTATCTGGCGGCATAATCTAGCTACTGCTTAAGCCCTTCGAGGATAGGAAGCTATTCCTCCTGGCCAGAACGGTCAGTCCAATAATCATTCTGCGCCGCGAGAGGCATCATATGGTATGCATCATCAGGGTGCACTCGTGTTAACAGCCATAAATTGTTCATCGGCCCCAACATAGAAGGATGTGCCACCGCTAGCTCCCTTTGTAAGTCGTCGTCGCCTTTTTTCATACCATTGACGCTTCGTACCGAACAGAGAAGCGCAGGCAGCTCTTCCCAACTTGTTTTACTCTCCAGAGTCTTGACAGCATCATCTTCGTTATAGGTGTGATCATTCTGGTACATGTCAATATACTTCAGCCACCGAATAATTACCTCTCGCAGATAAGCTTGTCATTAGGCTCTTGCTAGTTCAAGTGATCGAAACGTCTGCTGGGTGTATATATTGCGAAATCCATTGAAGCGTGCGCACTGCAAAAAATGTGTCGGACAGAAAAGAAAAGGGTTTAAAAATCACTCCTTATCGTTTCGCTGGACGTCGTCAGTCTTGTTTACGGAAGCGATGTAACGGGGTTACACATCGAAGGGTACGCGGTACCCTGTGTCTTAGACGCACGGGATGGTATCCCACTGAAAGAGATATACAATATCTTAATCGGCTTATAGGGCTGCCAGCCACGAGATAGGAAAGATCTCGAAAGTTCTTGGTTTAGGACATGAGTGCCTAGATTAGGTAATATTAGGATTAAGATATTCTATAGAGTTAAACGTAAATAAAGTTCAGTTCCCCTTTTGATCTTGTCTAAGACACGTGCCTTGCGAGGCATCTCTGATCGTTGATCGTTAAGAGTTAGCAACATCTCCCTGGTAGCTACTCTTGAGCACTAAGTGCTGTAGATTCACTGAATCGTTCGGTTCCCTGGAACAGGGACCTTAAGCGTTACGCTTGTTGACTCATAGAGATTAGTTCTTTAGAACTAATAACGCTCTTTGAGCACTAAGTCTTCCTCTGACTTAAGGAGCTGTGTCGCTCCGCTACAAGCGACGTGTAGCTTCACGAGTACCGGCACTAAAGACGTATTCATATCCAGAGAAGACGGAAAAGTGATCGATACGGGAGCAAGTTCATCAGTCTGATTTATTCGGGTAGTCGTCGATCAAGCAACTTTCCATAGTACAACGACGAACGCCGCAAAGAGAAAGCGGGGGAGGCACATGATGGGACCAGATATGGCTTTTTGACCTTCTGAGAATGATAGAAGCAATTTATTTGCAAACCCTTACGGCCGCGGCGTGTTATCTATTGACGTTGACAACACACAAAAGTTGAACTCCGTACGTGAGACCAATGGAAATTATTTTCGTTTTGTTATAAAACCTAAAGATATATATCCGGTTAAGCTGATTTAATCTTGCGTGCTCTTCTTCTTGTGTCACTCGTGATAGTGACCGTCATATCAGCACGACGACGAACCGTCGCCTGATGTCCCACCTCCAACACTCCTCGTCGACGACAAGCTGCCGATGTTGGCTCTGTCCACGAGAAATTGATTTTTCCCGTCAAAATAGACTTAGTCTGGAAATCAACTAGTTGTAACTTGGTTTCATTATACTGCAGCTGAATGACCTTGTTCTCGACTTGATCACGTACAAAATGATAGCGTATATCAATGTGCTTCGTACGACTTTGATACCTATCATTTTTCGCAATTGCAATAGCACTTTGATTATCCTCGCATACAACGACTGGACCATCAATATAGACCTTCATCTCCAGCAATAGACTCTCTGAACACAACACTTACTGAATACACAATGAAAGTGCCACATCTTCGACTTCCGCAGTACTTAGACACACTGTGTTGTGGTTTCGACTTGAAAATGACTAGGGAATCTTTATCAATACCAGGCGCCTGATGTTGAACGTCGATTGTCCTTGTTACTTCTCCATTCAGCATCACTATAAATACTATACGTCGATTGTCCTTTGTTACTATTTCCCCAGTAAGCATCACTATACACTCATTATTTAGCACACCAGGCTTGCTCCGATAGCAAATTACACTTGTTAGTCCGACTTAAGGTAATGAAGCACGCGAATAGCCGCATTCCAGTGCTCTTCGCTTGGCTTCTACAGGTGTCGACTAAATTGACACTGTGACGGGGTTACACAAACGATTGTGACAACCAGGTACGCTGGTGCGATATACATAAGATAGGGGAGCAAGCTCTGGAGCTCGCCTTTTAATATATGTACCTCAGTTCAGAGAACTGAATCAAGTCGCAAATCACTATATAACAGGAGTCACTGAAGAAGGAGTATGATGTTCAGTGCAGTAGTATTCAAGTACAGTTTACTAGTGCAACGCGATCGGCCTGTGCTTATGAGCGTAAATAATTTGCTTATACGATCATATTCACCTTTGATCGATTTTAATGCCAATCACGTGTGTACGTCACAATAGCGACCTATCCAAAGAGTGACTTTGAATATACCTATACCTACGGGGGGACAGGCTACATCGCACTTAGTACGGGTAAGGTACACTTAATCGCCTTATTTGTAGACACACACAGACAGACACACACCCACAGATAAGTACGATTTAAAAGTTGGCATTCAACCTTGTGCACACTCACTAATAGCTTCACCCTTCGGGATCGCAATTCTTTTATCACATACGCTTAGCGGTAATACCGTACCTTATCGATTAAGGATAGGTGGTATCTATCGTAATAGGGTCTTCAAATCACGACGTGGTTCTGGTGTGGTAACACCACAAAAAATCTCCATGAGGACTATTCAATTAGGTAGCATAGTTTCAAGGTTGTATACGCAAGTGAGGTCTATTATCGCTTTAAATCAGTAAATATATTCAGTTCCCTTTTTGATCACTTTCAGGCACGTGTCTTCTTTTAAAACGACTTTGATCGTACGAGTTAAGTGTCTGTAGTAAGGCTAGTAATCTTGGGAATTAGTGCCACGTGATTGCCTGGAGTCATTATTCTCCTGAACCAGGACTAGAATCTTACGAGCTAGTACATATACTTATAGTTAAGTCTCACTAAGTCTGTAAAGACTTGAGAGCCCTTAAGTTGATACCTGTTTAGTTTGATATACTAAGAGACTCTACGAGTCTAAAAGTCTTTCTCTGACAAAGGGGTAAGGGTAGCTCCGCTACAACGATCCTCTATGTCATCTGAGAAACCGTTAAAAACATAGCTGCTCACCTAAAAACTTTGTTAGGGCTAGGCTTTCCATCAACCTTATTTGATATATGCCAAAAAAAGATTAAGAAATGGCCACTTTCTATTGAACTTCAATAGAAACGTTTCTAAGATAAGTAGGCCCCTCCGCTTATCAAACAAGCTGCATTCTCAATTTTTTGATAGCCTGCTCAGGTCACTCTACGCCCCAGACCCTCCTCGCAGGCAACTTCCATGATATGATCTCTCTGTCGCGACAGCTGAAGCGTGTGTGTATGCTTCTTGCGCACTCTCGTGTCGTGTAAAAGGCAAACAGGGTCTAGGTTCTCGAGCACCGAATTTTGCTTCCCTGCATCATGCGTCCTCTCGTCGGCGTATGCTTAAGACTGGACAAGGATCGCGCGGGCGGTCATGTGGATAAAGAACATGGTTTGCGACCTATGATATGGATAAAAGACTAATTTTGCGACCTGTGATGTGAATGAATGACTGAGTTTGCGGCTCATCTGGTGATTCGTCGTCCTATATCTATCAAAGAAAACGGCGCGTCATTTAATCAACGAAGTATTTAGTCCCATCATAGATAAATTGTCGTTCAATAGACGGACATGACTCTCTCTTCTATTGTGCTTCTAAAACATCCACCACTTGTCGTTAATAAATAAGAGAAGTGAGTTGTAGCGGCTCATCTGACTACATTTAAGCAGCGCCGTTGCAGAAGCCGTCGTCTCACAACTGAAGACTGCAGCCCTTTTGAAAAGCGGAGGCTCCTAATTATCTTTTCTATTGAAATTCAATAGAAAGTGGCCTTTTCTTAACCTTTTTTGGCATAAATTAAATAAGGCTAATGGATAGTTTAACCGTAACACAGTTTTTAGGCAAATGCTAAACAGCTGGGTTCATTTTTATTCGGCTGGGTCGTCCTGATTCATTATCAGAAGTAGTACGAAAATACGCCCGATCTCGTCAGGAGTAGATCCCAAAAACTCGATTCACTATTACTGTTTACTCACTTGCCGTGCAAAGCCGAAAATGAAGATGTCAGCCCATTTCGATGCTAAAATCCTTCTACATTCCTTACTTCCTGGCCAAACTCCAATCCCATGAGCAACAACAACGTAGGTGCGTTTTTTAGTACGCACAAAATAATCCATTCTGGGAAACCCGTAAGTGCGGCCTTGTCACCGCAGTCGTCTGCGATACACTTGGACGTGCCGCATCCTCCTCGTCGTGTCGATATGACGATGGCACAAACACCTTCTTCTTGAGCTAAAAGGTGTTCCTCATGGACTGGGCCGTGACCGTATGTTCGCGTTGCCAATTGGAAGACGTGCTGATTCGTACTGGCAGAAGGGCATCTGTCCAATTACAAGCAAGGTGATGATTCCTTCATTACGGTAAAGATGATATGGAGGTCATGAAGGCGGGCTTGATCTTTCACCGGATAACATCCTGTGGAAGATTTATGTCAACATCAAGGCCAATTGAGGTCGTGACGTCTGCACCAAAGAAGTTTGGATCTGCAAGTACATCTAAAGAGATGGAGTACTGGGTCAAGCCATTCGTAACTGCTGTGGCACTTACGACGTCAGAAGACCGAATGGCCAAGTGCTGGAGTGCTGAGTGCGATACCTGTGTAGACGACATGTACTGAGACACACTATCCGCTTCCGATATACTGGGTAAATCGTAAAATGTGCGCAGATCTGATAATTAGTTCGATTCGAAGGAGTAGTGATATAACACATGTAAATAGGAAATGGTTACTCGGCGAACGATTGGCGATAATGGATTCGGTCACTTACGAACAGGTAATAATCAAGGTCACTTACTTGACGCGCCGTATATTATTGCACGCGAGTGACGGCGCCGTAGATGATTACGGATTTGAGAGAGGTATAGACGAATAATTTTGGCACCGCAAACTGCGGCAATTGTAACGGGGCACACCTTATTCAACTAACTGAATAAATCTTGCACTGCTGACAGTGCAAGGGTGTGTGCTTCTGACTACCTCACGTACACGTACGTGCAGGGGAAGATTGCTATACGGAGTAAGAGTACTCAGTAAAGGTAAAAAGTAGAACTGTATTTAGTACAGTTAATCCTTGGACTAAATCCCTATTTGACTTCATTTAACTAGGTCTAAATACAAACATGTATTGTAACTATCTGCGCGCCACTCGTTGCGTGCTTCTGTCGTGGCTAGACTTTATTGGTTGATATCTCGATCCAATATCAACCAATGAGCAGTGTGTTACATCTGCGAGGCAATATTATCTATTAGGATAATTTGTGAGAATATTGTGTTTGTCCTAACGCAATATTCATACTTGATAATTACCTTATGTAAATTATCTTGTAACGGAGGCACCCCGTTACATAATTACCTTATGTAAATTATCTTGTAACGGAGGCACCCCGTTACATAATTACCTTATGTAAATTATCTTGTAACGGAGGCACCTCGTTACATAATTACCTTATGTAAATTATCGTGTAACGGGGGCACCCCGTTACATCCATCACCCCCCTTAACCATCAGTCACATTCGTGACTGATTGACTGTTGAATGACACTGTTGAGTGGCTCTGGGACAGGGAAGCACTTGTTGGCCAATCCATCCATTCTTTTTTCTCATCGCATGGCTAACAAGTCCATGCGGAGTGCAGTTAAAGCTGCTGAGAACGCAGACATGAGACTCCGCTCAGCTGCCGCAGGAGAGACAGGATCACCCGAAGCAGCTGACGTAAGTTCGTCTGCTGCTTCCGCGACTCAGCCTGCAGCAGTCGCTGCTGCAGGCGCACGCGGTGATGCACCGCGTGACATCGGAGATTATGAGCTTGAGCTCATATACTCTGGCGTGTCTAACGGTGAGACCGACTCGAAGGAGGCGAAAGCCAAGGATGAGCCAGAGTTGGCTAAACCGAAGCCGACTAATAGTCGGCTTCTCGAAGCGCTTTAAGCCTTGCAGATCGTCGTGACATCTTCGGATCGTCCGACGAGTCAGACCCTCCGTCTCCGAGACGGAGTCGTTTTACCGAAAGCGAGATAATCCATCGGAACGATCTTAACGGTGATGCAATCATGCATGCACATAGTCCGAGTGATCGGGATGATCCTGGTGTCGGTACTTCTATTGAAACCAGACAGGAGACTGTGAATCGCAACATCTTGCGTGTTGCTCCCGAGAAGAAGCCGTGGCTACCTCCTCAGAGAGTGTTGGCTCGTCTGTCTGACACGACGAGTGATCGTTATCGAATAAGATTATTCGATTCATCAAAGCTTCATAAGCTTGATCCTAGTGCGAGTAACTTTCACACTGAACATGATTTCTTCATCGATGCGTTCTTCAAGCATCGATGGTACAGTGGGAATCACAAGCGTGATGACCCCTCATTGATTCAGGCATGGAACGCTTTCATCCACAACGTTGGTGAGATTGGACGTGATGCCTGGCTAGACAAGCTATTGCTAGCTCGAAATCGTTTTAAGAAACGGACCTCTACCGGTGCACGTTTCAAACTGCATCGGTTGTCAAGAGAGGCCGGGCTACCATGCCTCTCTTGGGGTGATGCGTGCCAAAGTTGTGTGAATAACTTGGCACGATCTCCAAAGGAAGCTTACTCGATAAATGACCCCTGGTAGAGGGTACGCGTCACTCAAGAGATGTACGGGGGAATAGCTAATTTGCAATCCCTCTATAAGCGCGCTGGGCGTTCGTTCCCCGATGGGCCTTCTTCGGCATCGGATGCGTCTTCATACTGCTCGACAAGGCCCGAAACATCAACCAGCAGTTGAGAGCGAGGCTCCCAACTATCTGCCGAGGGTGGATACCCGCGCCACCGGATGAGGTAACTCGTCCGATGTCCCTTCTCACAGCGGTGACTCAACAAGCGTTCCACGAGGAAGCGTTGGCCATCGCGCGCATCAATCAATGGATGAGGCGGAGGAGGAAACACGTTCTCAGACGGGTTTGCAGGTTCAATCTGATACTGTGAGCCAGCTCGAGCGCGTAACGTGTGAGTTGCGCGAGGATCTCGAGTACGAGAGGAGCAGACGTTTGGGTCTGGTCGACAATGTGACGCGTCTCTCCTCGAAACGGGACAGAGATCGATCCTATTTTGCGTTTGCTCAGCTTGATAACGAGTGGACTCAGCGTTCTCTTCGCGACGAGCTAGTGGAAGCTCATCAGGATATCTCTCGGCTTCGCGGGGAGATATCCGAACTTCAGACTCGGGCTGATAGTCAGCACCGCGAGCACAAGTATCTCTTGGAGATGCTTGAGCGCAAGGGATTTCTTCACCGGAAGAAGTCCCGTACTAGTGATAAGGTCTAAGGCGACCGACGTAGAACGTAGGATGCGTGCGCATCTTACGTGGCAGTTCAATCGTGTATGCGTTGCCTATGCGGCGCAGCACACGAAATGGACCGATGAACTTGGGTAGTAACAAGTTACTACCCACGTTAGTCACAATGTGTCAAGGTAGGTTTACCGTAGATAGTAGGAATAGGTCACCTATATTGAATGAAGGAAAATTTGCCCTTCCATTCTTGTCAGCGTTTTTGTTTTGTCGGTCCACTGTTTCTGCAATGGAATCTTGCACGAAACGGACAACCGTTTCACGAGCCAGTATGAATTCATCTGCTGACTCGCTGTCTTTGGCTATAGTGCGCTTGGAGCGCACTGCGGCAAGATCAGTGACCTGGTTAGTAAGAGCACCCTCGCTCTTACTTTCCTCTTCTTCACCGAAGTCGATGTGATCGACATCGGCGTCCGCTCGGATGATTTCCCCCGCCCCAAACTAGAGTTACACTCGGAGAAGGTGGGTAGGCGTGGGTGGCGCAGGCCATTCACGAAGAACGGTGCATGCATCGTCGATGCATGCACCGAGTTGTTGATGGCGAATTCCACCATGGCAAGAATTCGCTCCAATTCGTAAACGAATGGACATAAACCCGAAAGATTTCCTCAAGAACGCGGTTTGTACGTTTTGTCTGACCATCTGTCTCAGGATGGTCAGAGGTCGACATCTGAAGGCGCGTTCCAAGTGTTTTGAACACGGATCGCCAGAATTCCGCAGTGAATAGTGGGTCTTGGTCGGAGAAGAGTTCACGAGGCAACCCATGAAGACGAAAGATCGTGTCAAAAAAAACACGAGCACATGCCGATGCATTGATAGATTCAGGTACAGCGACCAGGTGTACCATTTTACTGAATCTATCAACGAACACAAGAATACCTGTAATCTTGTGTGGGTCTGCGGGGAATCCAACGACAAAGTCCATTGAGACGGATTCCCAGCATTCTGCCGGAATGGTCAAGGGTTGCAACGGCGCACGAAGTAAAGGACCAGACTTCACTCGTTGACATACTTCGCATACGTGGACGTACTTACGCACGAACTGATACTGGCGGGGCCAGTAAAAGTCGCGACTAACCGTGGGATATGTCTTCTCTCGACCACGATGTCCACCAGTAGATGCATCGTGGTACTCATACATGATGCGCAGTCGCAGGTCACCATGGTCCAGTACGACGACACGAGGCTTGTCGCCGGCAACGGCTGTATACTTCAGAAATCCATTGTGGACTGTATATCTATCCGTGGAGGATCGATATACTGGGGGAAACCTTTTAAGGTATTGACGGGATGGTTGCGAGAGATTATCCATCAAACGTAGTTACGTTCAGCCGGTTGCAGCTGACGTGACAGATAGCAGAAGACACGTTCAGCACCGTCTGTGTCGTACTGCATTAGTGCACATCCGATGGCAAAATCACATGCATCGCAGACCACATGAAATGGTCTGTCTTGGTCTGCAATCGCCAAAACTAGCGAGCGTATCAAGATTCGCTTGATACCTTCGAAAGAGCGCTGACAATCAGCACTCCATGTCCACTTCTCGTTCTTTTTCAATAAACGAGAGAGATGTACAGTCATCTCAGCATAATTGTGCGAGTATTTGTGCAAATACGCCGCTAGGCCAAGGAACTTTTGAAGTCCTTTTATATCGGTAGGCACCGAACAGTCAGTGATCGCCTTGATCTTTTCTGGATCGGGCCGGACGCCGTGCTTACCCACGATGAATCCAAGAAGTGGTATTTCGCTTGCAGCAAATATACACTTCTTGAGGTTGGTATACAACTTATACTCACGCATCAGTCTAAGAACTTTCCGGACGTGGAGTCGGTGGACTTCCAAATCCGCCTGTCCATCCATAGCCCGGCTATGGAAGAACACGTCATCGAAATAGCTGGGTGCGAAGTCTCTCAAAGATCTCAACAGATTCGTAACACATCTGTTGAACGTAGCTGGGGCATTGCTCAGCCCTTGTGGCAATACTAGCCACTCCCAAAGCATACCGCTTGGGGTGCTCACTGCTGTGTACGGAATGTCATTTCACGCATAAGGATCTGATAGAACCCGTCCATCAGATCCATCGATGAAAAGATGGTACTCCTTGACATACCATCGATAATGACATCCTTTCTTGGTATCGGCGTTTGAGCCGGTACAGTGGCAGCATTCAACTTGTTGAAGGAATGTACTATCCGCCATCCTCCTGTGGCCTTTCGGAAACAGAAGGTCGGAGAGCTATGTGGGGAAGTAGATTCCCTCACATGGCCCGCTGCCAAGCGGTCGGCAAAGAATTTGTCAATCGCTAGTACTTGTTCACGAGGCAATGGCCATTGCTTCATGACACAGTACTTTGACCTAGTTTCAGGTCTATCTCGTGACGAGTACCCTTATCCTTGGGTAGCTCGCACGGCACTGTTTCTGGGAACACATCTCTGAATTCCGTTAAATCATCGTAGAGAGGATTTGTCTTGAGCGATTCCCACGATTGGGATGTGTATCTCTCAATCCGAGTCTTCTCATTAAGGACACTCTCGTCCATTGATGAGCTGCTGAGAACCCTTTCATTCTCAGCGAACACCATTGCCGACCGAATATCGGTTACGTACTCGTCTTCCGCGACGAGTACGCAAATCTGCTCGACTTTGCCACTACGCATATCACGCAAGAACCTTTTCTGTTCGAGCGTGGGAAATTGAATGATCTCCGAAGTTGTCTTCGGAGGCGCGATCAGATCAAGTTGGTGTGTTTCTATGCTTGATCCGTCATTGACTAGGACATTTAATGTCTCTGTTGTCTCCTGAGAACTTATTTCCACAGTTGGGCGGGGACTTATTCCCTCACTAGCCTCTTTGGCTATCTCATCATTTGACACGAGTGGAATTGATCCCTCGTTATCCTCTGGTGGTGGTTGCGCTACCGCGGCCAGGTCTTCTACGTGCGATTATCTAATCGCACTAAGATCATCGTATTGCCAATCATCGGCAATCGGTTCGTTGCTACTTGGGTGTTGTCCGTTTGGAGGACACCCATGCAGTCGCCGAAATCTGGCTCCATGGTGTGGCGATCAGCCACGTCATGGCCATGTGCAGTCGTACTAACGACCGAACCACACGCGAGGCCATCGCACTCGCTCATAGTACACCCACTTGATAGTGGGCGCTCCATGGCGTTCATCAGATGGCCATCTGATGAACAAGTGACAGGCATATCGACTGTTCATCGATGCCAGCTGACTTGTGACTCGTACCTGCTGAGCCACGGCAGTCCGAGGATGACATCAAATTTGTCATCCAAGTCTAATATGATGAAGTCATCATCGTATTGGACTCCTTTAGTGTATAGGTAATACCCACTACACGTTTCATCACTGTTACGGATGCGCCTGTCGCGAGGCGCACCGTCATTCTCGTTGGAGGGATCTCTCGCTCGATATATTTGAGCTCGCTGTTGTCTAGCGATTGGCGTCGTACAAAGTTGTTCGACGCCCCACAGTCAACTAGAGCTCGAAGCGACATGTTTCGTGTCACTTCGAGTTTCAAAGTAATGAGAGAAACCTCATTACCAGAAGCAGCAACACACAATGACTGAGTGTTGGGAGCAACTTTCGTCAAGAGGCCTGCAAACTCACTTGACGTTGCTGGATCAGTAGGGTGCTCCGCACCTACTGACCCTGTCCGTTACGTTGTTGCGTTTGCACAACAACGTCGGACCCACGCCTTGGACCTCGTTTGGCCGCTTGGCGTTTACTGTTTCCTGCGGTACGTGGTACCGCGCTCGGGGCACTGCATTCATATGCATAATGCCCTGTCTTCTGACATCTATTGCAGTTCTGCAATTTCGTATAGTTATAAACACGAGAGCTCTCGCTCCTCGCGTGAAAGAGGTCCATTGGTTCTGGGCCTCCATTTTCCTATCGACTCGATGGACGATAGGAATTCGAATTCGCGTGAGCCTGTTTCGCGCTGAATTCCTCCTGTTCCGCAACCCTTATTGCCTCTTCTAGGGTGTTGAACTCCAATCGGAACAGGTAGGTTTTAACAGGACCATCAGTCAGACCCTGCATGAACAACGTAATCAACGTTTGTTGGTTCAGTGGGTCGACTGTTATGCAACTGGTAAGGTGACGTATGTACTGAATGTACGAGTGTACCTTGCTTTATTCTCAGGAGTTTAGAGCGAGCCCTGAACTCCGCTCGAGGCGGCTCATAAGTCTGCCTTAGAAGGGACTTGAAGACTTCCAACGACCCAAATACATATGGGTCGTGTAACTTAAGACCCAGGGCCCACGTCTTTGCACGCACTGCCAAGTTCGACTGAGCGAATGCGATCTGCATTTGCTCATCGACGGTATGACAAGCCTGTATGGCATCTTCTAGTTCCACGAACCATCTCAATAGAGAGTCTTCATCGGCTCCCTTGTACGTCGACCCGGTAGCAGTGGCCTGCTGCTGTCTCAACAGTTCAAACTGTTGGGCACTATATTATCTCAGCTCTGTCTGTTGAGAATCTTGTTGGTGAAGCAAGGTTAATTTTTCCCGCTCGACGCCAAGTTCATTCTGAATGAACTTGGCGATGGTGGCGTGCTGGCCGTCTGGCGCCAGGGCGGACAGCAGTGCGCCAACGGCTTCTTGCCCTATCGTTGAACTCAAGCGCTCGACAGCCCATTCAATTTGACTCAAATGGGAGTAGCTTTCATGCGTGGGATGAAAATCATCCCCCTCATTTCCAACATATTCATGGTCATTGAAGGGACTACGAAGTGCTATCAGGTGAAACGGGGCACACCTTATTCAACTAACTGAATAAATCTTGCACTGCTGACAGTGCAAGGGTGTGTGCGTCCGATTACCTCACGTACACGTACGTGCAGGGGAAGATTGCTATACGGAGTAAGAGTACTCAGTAAAGGTAAAAAGTAGAACTGTATTTAGTATAGTTAATCCTTGGACTAAATCCCTCTTTGACTTCATTTAACTAGGTCTAAATACAAACATGTATTGTAACTACCTGCGCATCACTCATTGCGTGCTTCTGTCGTGGCTAGACTTTATTGGTTGATATCTCGATCCAATATCAACCAATGAGCAGTGTGTTACATCTGCGAGGCAATATTATCTATTAGGATAATTTGTGAGAATATTGTGTTTGTCCTAACGCAATATTCATACTTGATAATTACCTTATGTAAATTATCTTGTAACGGAGGCACCCCGTTACAGCAGTCAGCCCCTGATATTACATCTTATTGCGTGACACAATGTGGTCGATGTGAACGGCGTGGGGATAAGCCAGACTTCGGCGCTGCATCAATGCGTGCGCCTCGTGCTACTTTGCACGGGCAAGTGAGTAAGTAAACAGTAATGGTGAATTGAGTATTTGGGATCTACTCCTGACGAAATCGGGCGTATTTTCGAACTACTTCTGATAACGATTCAGAATGACCCAGCCGAATAAAAATGAACCCAGCCGTTTAGCATTTGCCTTTTTTTAGGCGAACACCTATGTTTTTTTACGGTTCCCCATGTCGTCTTGCATACCAAGATCCAGTGCAGCACTCGGTACATTCAAACTTCCTACGCAAACAGGCGGTCGTGGTTGATAGAGTGAACTTGCCGCTCCTTTATCGATTTAACAGCAGCTTTTCGATATACTTGCTCTCAATTGTCCAAAGCTCAACGAACTCTACAGTTATCAACTCTTCAATGGCACGCGAACGCGCATCCAGAATGCGATAGCTGATCGAAACTTTCGCGTAGCCAACAAATATCGCCGGCTTACCAGGATTTTCCAATTTAGTTTTCATACCTGAAGCAACCGTAACGTTGGACTCCAGCCAACCGTAACGGTGCGTCCCAGCATCATACTGAGCCACAATATAATCAGAGACACGACATTTTGAATCAGGGACACGACATCTTGTACTTCGTAACAGGTTGTCACCGTCATCTCCTTCACCAAGCTGCAATGCGCTGTAGCACTCAACTCTACCTTATGTTGTTTCTCCATAAGGAACGGCTTCAAATTGCTGCAACTCACTAGTCATCAGTCCTACCGTGGCACATCATCTGTGCATTCTCTGGATTGCAGTCAAAGGACTTAATTCACTTTCAGTACAGCCTGGACTTCCAATCCAGCTTCCTGTTGGCTTCATTTTCTCATTGTTGAGTGCAAGTGAAACCCTATCACCGATACAAAATATTATTTGTATCCGGTGGAAAGTGTCAACATGATGCGCATCGCACCTATTTGCTCAGTCAGCTTGCGACTTGCAGCACTTCCGAGCTATAGACTCCGTTAACTCATGTAGCAAGTGCAAGATGCGAAAAAGGTAAGTGGGAATCTAGATGACAAAAGGGACGACTTGATGGCGGTGATGCAGCTACTTACCGCGCTGGCGCTAGAATCGAAAACGGTGCAGTAAGATGTTTGACGACCAAAAAGGCTAGCACAACTTTTGCCAGTGCCAAGTATTACATCACGACCGTGCACTCTTAATCGACGAACTCAACTATGCTGCTTAAGCAGGTCAAGGGATCCAGTAACCCGGTATCTTGGTATTCTGCGGAACGCTGTTAATACGCATGCAAGAACTTAGTTGGGTGACGTTCACTGCTTGCAGTGAGTAACTGATCCGACAAACAATTGTGTCACGAGATAAAACTAGCCGGCGTGCTGCAGGATTGAAGTACTGCTGTGCACTGGTGCTTTGCTCGTTGACCTTAAGCAATGATATGTTTGCACGTTTGTGCTTGCCGTACACATTCAGAAGCGATGTCTTTTGTGGCACAATACAGCGATGGCGAACTGCTGGCTTCAGGAGATGCGTTTCGGAAAAACAATCCGACAAACATAGGTTGGTGAAACCGTTTTTGCTATACCGGTGGAGCACTGCAATCCAAGCTTCGATTCTGAACCTTCACTACTTCCCAATAGCGGCATTAGTGACGTTCAGCAAGATCGAGTAACTTTGACAGCTTCATCGTTTGTTACAATCGTACGTAACTATGATCTCTCTTCTTCCCGGCTATCCTCATTGTTGCCATCGGCAGTATGCTTGTTATGCTGACTCGCTTTTGCCATTGCCTCAGCAGCACGAAGTTTGCGCTCGACATTAGCACGTCTTCTGTCAGTCTTAGGAAGCAACTTGCGCGAAGCCGTGAGATGTTTCACAGATTCGGTCCACGCTTCGTTTGGTGTGAGCACACTATCAGCATAGATTAAATGCGTCTCCCAATTTTTGGGCCGCAACTTGAAAGATCGCTGAAAGGCTGCAACAGCCTGCTGATAATCTTCCAAAGCTGCAAATATACGGCCGTATGTACACATCAAAATGCTCCAACTCGTTTTCTCGTACTCTGGAACCACCGACAAAGCATTTTCCACAATCGTCTTTGCACGTTCCGGGTCTATTGACAGTTCCAACAACGCGCGCAAATTCCACACAGATGCGTCCGACGGGTCAATCTTGAGTGCCTTCTCCAATGCTTCACGAGCTGCCGGTAAGCGGCGATTTCGCTGCTCAATCTTGGCCAGCTCGATCAGCAAAGGTGCGTCGTTGGGTACATGCTGTGATGCCATAGTAAGCACTGAACGTGCTGCTTCATAATTCTTCAATCTGGCTTCAACACGTGCTAGCGCACGCCACGTCTCAATGACCGTTGGCTGGACGTTTGCAGCCTCATCATATAACTCTCGTGCATTGTCTAGCTCTCCGTGTTGCTCCTCGAAATCACCAAAAGCGTGCAACACAGGACCGGTGTGCTGAAGCTTGACAAGTGCACTCTCAAACACTTTGCGCGCGTTGCGCATGCGCCCGCGACGTTTGTACAAAACTGCGAGCGACATGAGGCTGGGCACATGGTCAGGGTGCTGTTCCAAAGCTTCTATGTACAAGCCTACAGCTGCATCCTCATTACCCAGCTCCTCCTCCATTTTTGCATATGAGTTGTAAGCCGACGGTTCCACAAAGAGTCCACCGTCAATGAGTCGGCGATACGCACGCCGTGCCTCATACACGTCGCCAAGCTTGAAGTGGGCCATAGCACCCAGTAAGATAAGCCACTTGTGTGTTGGAAAGCGCCCAAACGCAGTAGATATCACAGCCAGCGCATTCTTGTACAGCCCAGCATCATACTCTGCTTTGGCCCATGCATGCCAGACTTGACCGGTAGCTCGCGGATGCGACACAGCGTTCTGAAAAATACTTCGAGCCATCCCGACGTGTTGACACTTGGCCTCAAACACACCATAAGCTTGCATAATCAACACATCCTTTGGATGTTCTTCCATGAGTTCCTGAAATCTCTCACGTGCTTCATCTGGATGTCCTGCCTGAACTTCCCAAAGAGCCATCCCTAGTCCCGCCATTGGGTTCTGCGGGTCAGTCGCCAAAATCACTTTATAAATACGCTTGGCTTCCTGCAAATTCTTTGCTTCGAGCTCCATTGATCCCCACGATGTCCACAGCTCGACGTCAAATGAGATCCGTGACGCTTTCGAAAAGATCATCCTTGCCAGCCCGTAATTCCCCGCCTTCCACTCCTACACACTCAAACGGCTCAATCAGTAACCGCCTACCAATTAAAAATACAAAAAAGCAATCAACTAAGTAAATTGAAGCGATGTCAAGCATCAACTTTGAGGGAGGAGATGTACCGGCGGCTCGAAATTTGATCCGGAACGTCTTGCAACGTCAGTATCCGAAGGATATGGGCATGTGGAACAAGCGGTGCGTCACGGTAAGACAGAGGGTAGATGTACCTCAAAGTCAAACGGCTCAATCAGTACCGCCTACCAATTAAAAATACAAAAAAGCAATCAACTAAGTAAATTGAAGCGATGTCAAGCATCAACTTTGAGGCAAATCTACCCTCTGTCTTACCATAACGCCCCACTTGTTCCACATGCCCATATCCTTCGGATACTGACGTTGCAAGACGTTCCGGAACAAATTTCGAGCCGCCGGTACATCGTCTCGCACCAGTTCATTCAGCGTCGGCTCCTGTCCTTGCGAGCGGCTCTTGAAGCCTTCCAAGTACTTGAAATCGGGCTCCCATGGGGTCTTCCCCGATAGCTCACTAAATTTCTTCTCCACTTGACGAGCGTAATCTTGTCCCTCGTACAAAGCGTCCATAGGCCTGAAGAAAGAGAACATACGACGCCTATCCAGCTGCAAAAAGACTGCGCCTCCATGTCCCACCAGCGCTTCAGGACGTCGGTGGACTGCACGGTGCAAGTGCGGCAAACCTCTCATTTCGTGATTCGGCAGAAGAGTGACAAAGCACTAAGTTCGTAAAGTGGTGTACGGAACCTTAGTATCGTGTGGAGTGGTGGATGGTACACTATTCAAGGCGACGCGTTTGGACCAGTCATAATGCCTTGCAAGATAACGACACAATGGACGATCATTAAGTAAAAACTTCTGAGGACTCCACCGTTTACACGAATCATGTCGGCTGAGGAAGTTGTGGCTGAGGTCGAGGTCCCCAAGGAGCTCGGAGAAATGGAGGCTCTCAAGGAGGTGCTCAAAAAGGCGCTTATCCACGATGGTCTCAAGCGTGGCCTGCACGAAGCTGCCAAGGCTCTGGACTCGCGTCGCGCGCGTTTGTGCTGCCTCTCGCAAGACTGCGACGAGCCAAGCTATAGCAAGTTGGTGCGTGCTTTGTGCGAGGAGCACGGCGTGAACCTCGTCCTGGTGCCTTCTGGTAAGCAGCTCGGTGAGTGGTGTGGACTGTGCAAGATCGACGCCTTGGGTGAAGCCAGAAAGATCGTGTCGACGTCGTGCGCCGTCATTACGGACTTTGGGGAGGAGACGCACGCGCTGAACGTGCTGCTGGACTACCTCAAACGCCAGGGTGAGAACTAGATGGGAAGAACTTTACAGTCGGGGTGGTGAACTAGAGACCGAGCGCAGAGTTTACAGTAACTGAACGCGCCTGCGACTATAATACGAACTCCCGACGCTGTTTCTTGGGGACCGAAGCTTCACTCGGAAATTGTTTGATATGCTTTGTCTTGCTGTCTTGGGGTGTGCGTAAAACGTTGAGTCAAGACAGGAAGAATACAGACTGCTACTCTACTTTAATTGATCGGCGATTATTGCTACACAAGAATTCGGCTGCTCAGATCTCTAGCCAAGCCATTTGTCGTATAGCGTGACGCATCTTGCGTTCGTCTACTTCAGCATGGTGCCACAAGTCTATGCTGTGCGTACCGGCCTGCAAGACTACTTCCACGACGGTCATGGGTCCACCCCCGCAACAATGCACATGTATCTGTGTGTTGCATCAGCACAGCAACCAGGTGCAATTTCTGCACCCTCCTTCTCAGGTTTGCTTGCCCTTCTATTCTGACGGCGTGCAAGCCAGAGCTGCCAGTTTGACGGACGTGGTGCTATCATGGGCCCCGAAGTACTCAGCGTGCCTAACCACATACCCTTCCAAAGCCACACCCGGCTGGTGATCCGTCAGTCGCGTAACTGACCACTTTCTGGCCTGCAATCAGCGCTTTTACGTGCAGCGCAAGAACTAATCATGGCTCAAGCGCCGACGTGCCAACAAAGCGACGCCTCTTCGCACGGTTTAGCGGCTCGGCGTTGCCACTATGAATGTCGTGCGTCGCAGATGCCCGCCTGAAGTCAACTTGTGCTGCTGGCGCCTCCATCGGTTCATCCACTTGCATCGAACGCATGCCTACCACAAACGGGTGCTGCAATGCCTCGGTCGGGGAGATTCGCGTGTCGGGGCTGTATCATTGCAGCAAGACATGAATTAGCTTCGTTGTGCAAGCTCTTCACAACTAACCTTGAAAACGTACTTAAAATCTAGCATGCGCATCACAAGGTCATGGAACGCTGGATACTGCTCCGGACCATGGTTCGGCGTCCCATACTTGTCAGCGCTCGCAAAAATCTCTGCTAAGGTCTTGCATGTCTCAGGAATCTAGTTTGTTACAAAGTCGAGCGTCAGAAACTACGATATCGTTCAGGTGAAGTAATAGTTCCCACTTACCACATCAATACCCTTTGGCGGCACGACCTTGTGCACTCTCAGACGATAGTCAACACACTTGATGTCGCCTTCGCAGATCACGATTTCATCAAAGTAGACGCTCCGGTACCGGGGGTTTGCCCGGTTCAACAGCTCACGCGGCGGCATGCCGAGCACGTTAATAATTCGATGTAGCTGGTCTGCCGAGTCGTAGCCGCAAAATAAGGGCTTGCCGGTGTGCATCTCAACCAAAATGCAGCCGAGGCTCCACATATCAATTGCAGCAGTGTATCGCATACCTAGCAGCACTTCAGGCGCGCGATAGAAGCGACTTTGCGTATACCGGTGAATCTATACCAGCATTTCTTTATCAGCATCCAGTTGGCATCATACATTGACAATGCATTTACTAAACGCACCTGGTTCTGTGAAAGACACGAACTGCCAAAGTCAATGAGCTTCAAAGAGCTGTGACCGTGCGAAACTAGCAAAATGTTCTCCGGCTTCAGGTCGCAATGGATCACGCTCACATTTGGGTGTCGCATGTACTCCAGCGCCTTCAAGATCTGCCGCGTAAACTTCCGTAGCAGCTTGAGACTAACGCCATTAAAGTTTGTGCCGCGCAGTACGTCAAAGAGATTCGGTCCCAGCCGCTCAAACACCAGACACTGATGCTCTTGGTGCATAAACGCGTCCACCAACCTCACTACAAATGCGGCACAACACAACACACATACAAAAAGAGACAGTCAGATGTCGCAACCCATAAAGTTCAATATATATCTTCAGACGTGAGCACCACAGCGAGCACAAGTCACTAGAACGCACCAATGTGGTTGGTAGCATCCAGTTGTCGCGGACGGTGCAGCCGCTGCAGAATATTAATCTCAATCTGCGCCTGGTCAGTATACTGCTGTTTCTTCTGCACAATCTTAATAGCCACTGCTTCATTCGTCACGAGGTCCTGCGCTTCCACAACTTGTCCGAAGGATCCCTATAGTTGCATCAAGAGACACAGAAGCCACCCCACATTAAGACCCGTCCAGCCACTTCCAGCTTCCCTTCTTTGTAGCGAGCAGTCCGTACCGCGCCCAGTTTACGCCCGCGCACGAGGTAGCGGCCGTTGTGAAACGTCTCGTCGCCAGTGGTCGAGAAGACGTAGTTAGCAGGCCCTGGCGTCTTCATCTGCTGCTTCGTCTTCTTCTTCTTACTGGAAGACCCGTCGATGGGCTTGGGGTGGTGCTTGCGGTAGTAGTTCTATGACCAGCACAAATAAAAAGCACATTTGTGAGAATGTGCTTTTGAGAAAAGCTGAATGACACGACAGCGCGAGGGTTTTCGAGTCTGGCTGGTCCGCCCTGTCTTACACACCGCATTGATCGTGTTCAGCGTGCTCAGGAAGTTCAGCGTAAACTGGTGAAGAGGTTTGTCCCTCGGTGGCCGTCGGGCCGCGCCAGCGTCGCCTGTGATCTCCATCATTTGGCTGCTTTAGTCTGCGCGGAAGCGGTTTGGCGCCCAGGAGGAGAAACGGCGCGCTCTTGGGTTTCTCGCGAGGTTATTTATTCGACCACTGAGGTTTTTCAGCGGTCCATCTTCAGTTGGCAGTGCGTTATTTTGCCTCATGGGAAATGCACTTTTTATAAACAGCGAGAACTACGGGACGTTCAAGTATGTCGTCAGTGGTATAGGTAGCTTCGATGTCGTCCTGGAAGTGGCGAAAGCCTGCGAGAGCGCAGCTTCAAGCATGGCGCGTATTCGGGTGAGCTGTTTTCGCGCCTTTTTCACGTTTGATCAAGTGCTGTCCCGCGATTCGGGGAAAAGAACAACTCAGATCTTCGTCGCCAGTTCGCCTCTCTATTGCCAAAGATCGCGATGTAATAGCGGAGAAGGGGAGCAGTGCAGCCACTGTCCGTGACTGCCAAGCTCCTGACTAATGGGTTTGTACCGGTTGTTGATCACCTCAAAGTCTGCGGGCGTTCGTTTCGCTTCACATGACTGAAGTCATTAAATACTACGTCATTGGAGTGTACATATCACTAACTACTAGCAGCAGTCGTGACGTATCTACATGTCATTGCATGTACCGTCTGCGTCGCTGTTACCTCACGATTGAGTGTCGAGACTTTATCAGCGACAAGAATTTTGCTGTGCGACCGTCGGGGCGATTGTCGATTCGACTCGCCTGTGCAAATACAGTAGCAAGCCGTCATTTGACACATTTCCCACGAAATTTCGAAAAAAGGCGCGTAATTGCATAAATGGGACGCGGTCAAACGAACGATGGGAAGATGTGTCGAACATGCTGAACGAAGAGTTGAGGCCACAATATGTGGCACAAGGAGCTCCTGGTAACTGCTCTTGGCGAGTCTAATTATACCAATGTTGCAACAAACAAACTCGCGGCTGCCAGCACATTGCCGTTCGGATAAGAGAGATCAGCCGTGGTGAAGAGTCAGGTGTATTGGAACCAGGGCTGGCACCAAGTGGTTTCTTACAGTCTGGTTTTATTGGTTTTTATTAAAACCCGACAGCCTGCGATCTTCCAAATCTGGTTCTATTAGGTTTTATTTTCCGATAATGGTGTGACTCACGCACGACCCGGCCGGCCGCCGACCCTGCAACTGCAAGGAAGCCAAAAGGTATAATCTATCGTCAATATATTAGCAAGATTAGAACCCTCTAGCTGTACCTACTACTATGTCGCAATCGTTGTTTTCTTTAAGCCAGTTTGACGAGCATGTCGATAACTTTACCGACGACGTTCTCGACTTCAGCAGCGAGACGCACAGGTCGCCATGTTGGACTTCAGAATGGTCTTTAATGATGATGTTGACTTGGAAGTCTGGGCTCCAAACCGGAAACACGGTCGCTCTGCTAAAGAAGTCTGGAACTGGTTTACCGACGTTGCGTCTTCACTAAATGCCAATAGTGCCGAATTCATGCAGTAAAAGACTCTGATTAATCACCATAAGATGAGCGAAAACGCCAAGGTACACGTCAACTCTCGTGGTTTATCGGAGTGGGACTGCCGAGTGCTACCCGTTTCTAGCTGGAGGACGTCCTGTTTTTAAGTTTCCTGTAGATGAAGAGCCCCGCAATTCATTTGATAACATATGAGCGCAGACCATTGGCATTCAGTGTACCGAGCTCGTGATTGCGGCGACATTCACTCAAAGCTATGGAACTGTCTCAAAAAACCAAACCAAGTCAACGAACTTACGTTCATTGAGAGCAACTTGCCGACCCTCTACGACTACATGCACGACGGTGACGATGATTGCGGCAGTGAATCTTTCCAGTAGGCACCCGCTCATCGAGCCAAATAAAACAATGTTTTTTTGTCCAAAAATTGGGTTTTAATGTATTAAACCAAAAACTCGATTGCCTCGCCAAAAATAATCGGGTTTTTTTCAGCCCTGATTGGAACACAATATCGTTTTGGAATAAGTTACCTCTGGGTAATTATTTATAAATGCCAACTGCAACTGTAGCTGAATCTCGTTTATATTCTTTGTTGAATGTCACAGCACGTCTATGCTAACGACGGTAAAAAGGAGACGGCGCTTCAAGCAGCAGCACCTCGCACCATGCAGGGATACACGCAGGCGCTAGCAACTACCACTATTCACAAAGTTGGTGCAGCGGGTCAAGCGGACGATAAAAAAACGGCCTTACTGCCTTCGGATTTCCAGGCCTTTTAGTGACGATTGTACTTCCATACCAAGAAAATCTGCTACTTCCTACAATGTGTTTCGAAATCAGCATGTACGAAGTAATTTGCTATCTGGACCTATGGAGAAGCACGAACCACAGAATGTTCACCACAAAGGGGAGGGGTCGTTGTGAAATATCCGTCAGCAACTGCAACAATAAGTGAGTCAGCCATCATGGGCTACGTGCCAAAGTAGAATCTGACCCAGTCAAATCCTTTGAGCAACTGCAACGAACTTGTGGTGCCGGTACAGTCAGTCACCAAAGCAATTTCAACCACATCAACTCGACACCGCGACAGATCTGTCCTCATCTTGCCCATCCTAGTCAACCTCGTACATAATCCAGTACAATTCTCCGTGAACCGAGTACCGTCACCCCCTCTGCCATGCATACGAACGGTTCCATCCATCACGTATTCCAACTCCGAACTCCATTCCCAATTCTCTTCCCGAACGCCCATGCAGTCCCCAGCAGCTGATGAAGTCGAGATTATGACCAATTTGGCAAGTGCTGCTTACGGCGCGCGCGTGCTTTTCGCCACGGACGAGTGGTTCGCGCCTGCAAGTCGCTTGCTGCTTTCTGAGCCTCCAGTTTTTATCCCCGACAAGTTTACGAGTTTCGGTAAATGGATGGACGGATGGGAGTCACGGCGCAAGCGAACGCCTGGCCATGACTGGTGTGTGTTGGCGCTAGGGATGCGCGGCGCAGTGGACGTGGTGGATGTGGACACTGCGTTCTTCACGGGTAACTACGCACCACGCGTGTCTGTTCAAGCTGCCGACTTTGCCCAGAGCTTTGATGTCCAGGCCGATAGGGCGTTGCGAGTCCTTACGGCTAAAGCTGTGGAAGACCGTACGATGGGTGTGTGTGCCACGTCTGAGGAGATCGAGCTGGTGGAGCAGTTTAAGTCATTCGAATGGACAGAGATCGTGCCGTCGACAAAGCTCGGACCCGGGAATCCAGAAACCCGCCACAATCTGCTGAGAGTACCGCCAGTCAAGAGAGGTCCATGGACGCACTTGCGACTTAATATGTTTCCCGATGGAGGGATTGCACGTCTGCGTGTGTTCGGAGATGTAGCAATAAACTGGAAGCTGGTCCCGCATTTTGAAAAGCTAGATCTGGTGAGTATTGCAAACGGGGGACAGGTGATCGGTTACAACGATGCACATTATGGTCATCCGCGCAATTTGATTGCACCAGGCCGAAGCAAGACGATGGCAGAAGGATGGGAAACCGCCCGCAAGGTGACACGACCTGCAATTCTGAAGGCGGATTTGACCACTGGGATGTTGGAAGTACCTGGTAAAGATTTGGTTGTGCTCAAACTGGGGCATTTGGGCGTAATTCAACAGGTTGAGGTGGACACGAACCATTTCAAGGGTAACTTCCCTGAGAGCTGCATGGTGTATGGGACGCGGTACTATGGTGACAATGCTGCGGGTGAGTTACTGATGAATGACGGAGCTGTCAAGTGGGAAGTGGTGCTTCCTCGCGTAAAACTCGAAGCGCACAAGCAACAATACTTCTCCGTCGTAAAAGGAAATGTAAACGTAATCTCGGCTGGAGTCAATTACGTTAAGCTCGAGATGTTCCCTGATGGCGGTATCAGTCGTCTTCGCTTGATTGGGTGTAAGAAGGACGCCGATGCTCGGCTGTAAAGCGCATTTTGATGAGATGGATCAGGATGTACGAAAGGACAATTTCGTATCCTGACGAAGGTCTGTTCGATTACACGCTGTGATTGTTGGTCGTAGTATCAGAAAGGAAGGTAAACTCGAAGCAGAACGCGCGACGTAACTAATTCCATCTTTCACCAGGTCGCGCTTGGGACTAAGTATCGGGTAGAAGTACCCACGTGGCGTATATGTAACAAGTACTGCAACAAGAACGCTGCTCCCCCACCATGCAAGTGGGTAGTTTCTATCTTTGGAAGCTTTGTTGCGGAAGCCTTGCATGAGACAGCGGCAATGACCAATTAGCTATCCGAATTTGATTGCAGATTATGAGCTACATGCGCCTATACGAGAATTGTTTGAATTCGACAAGGGCCGATGTGACAATTACAGCTGCAACAGATGTCATGTCCTCATGCGATGTGCAGCTGGTACGAGGTGATTGATACTGCGAAACGTCGACTGTGCGAGTACCTTCCATCTAACATCATAAGCTTTGCAGGCATTTATTAGCTCATATCAAGACACATCCACGTGATGGTTAGAGAGATATTGCTGTCACCGCGTTACCATGGTCTGTCGTATTGGCGATTGACATTGAGCGAGTACGTCAAAATTGAGCCGCAGCCTAGAATTACACAATGATCCTTGCTTATCTCCCTCCAGAAGAAGCCGCATAAACTTTTCAAGACACAGTAATCTTCTACTCAGAGCTTCATCTTTTGCGTAAACCTCATTAAGTGTTGTAGTGGACCTCCACAAGCAGCTTTACGTAATCGAAATTATCGGACCCATATCCGGCTTATCATTTCTTGTTTATACGCTGCCAAAACTGCTTATCATGCTTTTACTGTATTGGCACGGCTGCTCTCACGCTGTGAGTACGTTATTGTCCAATATTTATAACTTTTCTACTGCAAGATTTTACTGTTGTAGCTCGGGGCTAACTTTAATCGAAAGGAGTCTAGACTTTACACCAGACGGTTCTTGACCACAATTGTCCCGTCAAACCTGTCCGGCGACATATATGAGATACCATAGGCTTATACGGATCTTTCTTGATCCTACTATTTGTAGGACTACACCATGTCGGACGTCGATTCTCTAAGTGATGGCGATGTGCACGAGCGTCTGCTGCGGGCTGGGTCGTACCAGTACTCACCCGACGAAAGCGAGCAGCAAGACGTTTTCACGCATGAGAAACTGATGCATTCCATTGGCTCGTTCTCTGCCGTCGTTTGGCCTGTGGCCGTCACCATGTTGTTTGCAAGGTGCGTTTTTAAGCCTTGCAAGATTCAAGTATTCAGCATCGTACTTAACTGGGATACTTGCTTGATTATAGTTTTGTGTCAATTCATGTAGCGGATCCAGCACTGGCTGAAGCTCTCGCAGAGTACGTTGCAGACTTCAAAAGAACGAATAGCGGATGCGGAATTTATATATATATATAAATATATTGATTACTTGCACTCGTAGCTTACCCTATATTGCTGTATTGCTGCAGCGCTTATTTAGTCTATGGACCGGACAAAGACAAGGGTGCATCCACAGGCACAAAAGCAGCTGATGCACTGGTGAACGCTCTCGTGATTGTGTCATTTTTCCTCGTTGCAACGCTCGTTATTGTCGGATGCTACAAGCTGAACTTCAGCAAGGTGAAATTGATGACCATATGCTTTTCAGTATGAGTCTACGATGACTGCGACAAAACTTTGCTAATATCTCGCGGTGTCTTATGCATGGCAGATGCTGATCGGGTACATGATGTTCTCGTCGGCAATGCTGCTAGGCATGCTGGGAGGCAACATGATGGTCATCATTGTTGCCAAGTTGGAGATTGTAGTGGACATATACACGTTGTTGTTTGTCATGTACAATTCCTCCGTGGTGGGTGTGTTGACCATCTTCTACCAGAAAGGCACGCCTTTGTGGCTCACGCAGATGTACCTGATTGCTATGTCAGTCATCATGGCTTGGCAGCTGGGTCAATTTCCCGAATGGAGCACCTGGGCGTTGGTGATCGTGCTTGCATTTTATGACCTATGTGCGGTGTTGACACCATGTGGACCGCTAAAGTGGCTTGTCCATCTTGTACAACAAGAAGGGCGACCATTGCCTGGTACCTCTAAAATTTGCTGGACAACGTTGCTGTCTGTGACGTTCTTACAGAGTGTCTAATATTTGATGGTGCTGTAGGTCTTCTGTACGAAGCAGAGATCCGCCGTGATCACTCGAGCAACACAGCTTCACAAGCGCGTGAAAATGTGTACTACCAGTGCGAGTCAGAAATTCCTCTTCGTCGCGGGTCACCGCGGGATATGCTAAAAGACCCCTCCTCTTCGCCTCAAATCTCCCTGCCGCATCGTGAAGCTCCATTGCGCGCTCGTTTGATCGATTTCTACACAAAACACAACCCGGCAGCAATCTCCCGCGTGGACAAGATCTTGGAACGGTATCATGGGCGAGAAGTCGACATGTGGCATGATCTATGCCAGAAGTATATTATCGACGAAGGGGGTACGTTTGACATCACCACAACTAGTTGTCATGTCGAATTGCTCGACTAATCTACGTCGTTGATGGGCATGTAGAAGCAGATGAGACTATCAAGCTTGGTCTAGGAGACTTTGTCTTTTACAGCGTGCTAGTATCTCGAGCCGCCAAGTACGATTTTTCGGCAATGATCGGGTGCTTGGTGTCCGTCCTCATGGTACGCAGACAAAATGTTTTTTGCCGTGTGGGGTCACTAACGATCCTCGTACCCGATTTGTTGTGCAGGGTCTGGGGGGAACATTGTTTCTGCTCGGTTTATACCAGAAGGCACTTCCAGCCCTGCCAATCTCCATTCTGCTGTCTGTCATGGTGTACTTTTGGCTTCGCATGGTGTTTGTGGACTTTGTGAGCAGCGCCCTGAGTATCGGTGTACTGTTATAACAAACGAGATAGATGCAAGCTGGCAGACGTCCACTATTAACCCCGTGAAAAGCTCATAGAAAATTGCTATTCTGGATGCAGTCTCGAAGGAAGGAAGTCAGAAACGTAAAACCGAAAATGTAAAGAGCTTCGAGCTCGATTTTCCACGGCAGGGTGTCTCCGAGCCACATTTGGACTTCTTCCTTGTAAGCTTCAGTAGCCTGTGTAAGCGTAGAAAGACGTGTCAACTCAGTCTAAGTGATCGTCTTAAGGCGCGTTCAATAGCTTTACCTGAACAAAGCTTGCACGCAGTAAGGATTCCGCTACAGCGGTATCCTTGCGCGTCAGCGCTTTGAGGGACGACAACGGCAAGCCCAAGCCTGCAGCTTGTGACGGACGGAGACCGACCCACTTAACATCTACAGCTGTATAACACACATGCTCAATGACTCAGTCCACACATTAGATTGAGATCGTGGTCGAAAAACCTTACCGTATTGCAGTGATTCTAAAGGCATCCGAGCAGACCCTAGTTTGTACGTTAGCTACAACAGAATCTTGTTAGATCGATAAAATACTCGCTCTCTCGTGTTCTCGTACCATGATTGAGAGGCCAAACGGATTGCAGTCGCAAAGACCTAGAACCGGGATGTCGAAAGCTTTGCTCAATTGACTCACGAACATTCTGCGCACAAGAGTATCGACTGAGCATTACACACCAAAACGGCACCAGGTAGAGGTAAAGCAAGACCTTGTTGCTAGATCTGGAAATCCACGGCCAGTGATCAAGATGCTCGGGACCGCCACAAAAAACTTGTCCTCCCTGGCGTTGATACAAGCGCACTTGGTGAATAAAACAGCAGCGACATACCCAGGGAATACGTAGTATACCTTAATCGATTGAAGATCCCTTCAGTACCTCGCAAGCCGCATCGATAAGAAACACTATTTTCACGCAATAATAAGAATGCACCTACCATCTTTCTCGATAACAATAATGCACTTTGCGTTACTGTGCCTGAATATCCCGTCAAAACAACATGAGCGCTTCGTCCTAGAATCAAGCTGATCGTACGCATTGCGTACATCTCGCTAGGCTTGAGCTGCAACAGCTCTTGAGTAATGGAAACCTCTTCTCCGCTGCCAAAGTGCCTCCATTGATTATCTCTCTACGTAAAAAGGAGTTATAAGCCAAGCTCTCCTGACAACCCGACAAAGATACCGCAACGTACGATAAGGCTAATGTCACCGGTGAAGCACCCTTTAGATGCACCAACAATATTCATGCATCCTCGTGGCACGCCCAAAATACTGCCGGCATCTGCAACCAAAGACGTACACGATGCTCAGCGAAAGAGCAAAGCATTGGTGTGAATAGTCTCACGCAGCAGTGACCTAGAATGGCTTCGTCAGCTTCACTCTGGCCTTTAAAGAACGGGTGCAAATAGTAAACATCTCGCTACGATACAATCCACTCCAATGGCATCAGAAGTAGCTTTCCACCAATGAGACAGCAACCTATAATAGTTCCTCATCTACCTGGGTTGCTGTCTTGTGCTCGGTCAGCAGCGCATGCACCGTCTGCAAAATCAGCCAGATCCCCGTGTATCGCCTGCCGCCTTGTCGGTTCTACACACGTCATAACATCACTAAGTGACTGCAAGCCATAGGAGGGTAGATACCATAACTGCACTCAACTGTACCAGCTTGATCAGACGCGTCTCATTGCCGTGAAACTGCTGCTTTGTCTCGTGGTCGTACATCATCGCAGACGAGTTCCGCTTCAGCTATACATACATACAGAAAGACAGACAGACAAATAATCAGCTCAAGCGGTAGGATTTTGACCAGCAAATTGTATCGAAATGATTGCGTACAGCTTCAAGATCGAGCACCTTGCCGTCCTATACGATACAACTGGTCAGGTAGTTAACCTACTGAAGATTCAGCAGCGTATGAACATCTGCTGAGCGTACCGACAAGCAGTCCAAGAACTCGGCGGCCAAGTCGGCGATGCGCTGCAAGACCTGTCGAAAGCAGGACGAGTGCTCGCGTCATCGAACGTCACTACGGAGCAGCATACGCGTGTACGCAAGTGTCGCCCCCCTCTCTTTATCCCTTGCGTTACCTCTTCTCGAGACCATCCAGTGGCTGTTGCCTCAATCTGCCCGTGATTTGTTGCCATGGTGGTGAAATGGCGACTGACAATCACTCCGACGGACTTCAACTTCAACCTCTATATAAGAATTCCACCTTGTCACATATACTCCATCTTGCAGTCGATGGAGACTAACAAAAAGTCAGATACAGCGAATTATGATTAATATTACTGGTCGTGTTTGTTCTGCTGTGGAAGTATGAGCGGTTAAGACTTGGAAACTGGAATGTTTGCAAAAAGTTACTTGCACTTGCTTGCACTGGTACGTTGTCAATTCAGGAGCTCCTTGGTATCGTCGCCAGTGTTCATAAGTGATCGAGTAATAATTGGACCACCCTCGCCAGTCTTGGTACTGTGCTTATATACGTTGTTGCAAGGCAAGACTTGGATGGGCATCAGGTAATTCGCATAGATCGTTGTTGGCCTGTAGGCTTGCACACAGCCGATGTGCAATAGTCGGTGGCGACACGATGACAATAAAATCCGTTCTTCGTCTAGTTGCAGTTACAAAGGCGGCGATATCTTTGTGGTCTAAGTTTCAGGCTCTTTCTTACAACATGTGGGATCTATAGATGGACAACTGCATCGTCATTACATGGCCCTTACGTGATGACTTGAATGAGTGTTGGAGCGTGTACATCAATTAAAAAAGACGAAGTGGGTACAGGACGATGGTGTCATTGATATGTGCACATTAGAGATACGTTGGCGCGAACGTGATGTTCGTGACTAGCCAAATTGTCGACAACACACGATTGGCCAAGAACAACTCGCGGACACCATGATGCCCAAGGCGGGCGTGTTCGTGAAGTGATTGAATATAGCAAGCTGTAGATGTCCACGTCGCAGGTTCAGCGGTTGTGGAGTAGATTACATTACTTGCAATCGACAGCATTAATCAGGTGCAGCCGTTTGTACGTTATGGTAATGGATACGGACGGAGTTGCACACTTGATTCGACTGCTGGTGCCCACTAGAATGCGCCAATGAGATCAAGTTGTGGGTATGAACAAACTTTGCGTTTTACCAAGTGCTCGGAAGTAGATTAAGCATTTGGTAATCCTTCCCCAGTGCGAAGTCTTGAGCTCTAACTCAAGCACTTGGTAAGCTCAAGACTTCGCACTGGGGAAAGATACCAAATGCTTAATCTACATCCCACTGGTTGTCGGCGCGTTGGTGCTCATCAGTGTGCTCACAATTTGCGTTGTCAATCTGTTCAAGTGCAGCCAAAGTGTAGCAGGCCTTACAGGCGGAGTGGTTCCTAATCGGATTTGTTTGCTGATTAACCGTCTCATTCTTTCAAAGTGGTTAGTCAAGGTTCTGCCAGATACCGAAACTTCTCGGCAGTACACCTCGCTTACCACGGATAAATGTCGACCGACACGCACGCTTACATGTCACCCGAAGCCGCTGTGTCTGCGGCCGCCTCCTGCAGCAGAGCTTCCGTCTCCTTTTCCGTTAGTTGGCGGTGGACAATTTTGCCATCAGCGTTTCGCGTGACCGTCGTGAACTCCACCTTTTCTGCCGTGGGAGTCGTCGAGTCCATGGTCTTGTTCATGACCTTGACCGAGAAGACCAGTGCCTCTTCCACCGTCATGTCTTTCTCGTAGTCGCTCTTCAGCATGCTCTTAGCAGCGCGGTTATTAGCACCAATAGCTGTGGCCTTCCAGCCGCCATAGTTTCCACTCGGATCGCTGTGGTACAACTGGAAGCCGTGGTGGCGGTCCCAGCCAGCATAGAGGAACGACACGCCAAAGGGACGCTGACCACCAAACTGTGTGTACGCTTGCTTGTAATTGCAAATGGTCTGTACCAACTGCTCACACGGCTCCTTCTCCTGATACGCCAGCTCATAGCGCTGCGCCGACAGACGCGCATAGTTCACGAGGATATTGGCGTCGGCGGTCAGGCCAGCAACAGCACAGATCAAATGGTCGTCCAGCTTAATGGTCTTGTCACTAGTTTTGCTTGGAGTCAGTAGCTTCGACACTGTCTTCTTCTCCGCTGTAATCGACAGCACACACACACGGGACGGCGTTACTCAATAAGCACAACGTTTTAAAATCGAGTCACTTTGACAACATATACTCCACTGACCTGCAATCACAATGCCATCCTTTGCGAGGATTCCCACGGCTGACCCGGCGTTGTTAATAGCCTCTACGGCATATTCCACCTGGAAGAGGCGGCCTGCTCAACATCAGGTCACGTGTCAGTTAGTTTATAGCGAGACGAGGCTACAGATAGGAAGGGGCGGGTACACAGCAGTTAGGATGAGCGTACCCTCCGGAGAAAATGTAGTTGTGCGGCCGTCGTATCGTCTCGACATGGGGCTCTTGGGTGCTGCTTGCGCTGATCTTTACGAATCTGAAAAAAAGAGGGGGAAGAGACTCGTTGTGTCCATTGCAATTGGTCAAATTTTTCACTAAGTTTTCGTTTATTTCAACCAATTGGTTGAATTTCGTAGCTGCACTTAAGTGGTAGCCATTTGTCGTCGGATGTCAGTCGAAGAAATGTCGTTCCGGAAAACAGTCTCGGGTAGCGGAACAAAGAGGTGGCGGAACACTGGCGGGACGTGCTTTTCTACCACTTCTTCAGCACAGATGTACCTCTTTTCCACCTTTTTGTCAAACCTTCCAGCTACCACGAAAGAACATTCGCTGCGAGCAATGCGATCCAATGCCAGCACCATCTTGTGCTCGTCCATGTCGTAGTATTTCTTGTCCACAAGGCGCACTGCTGTGTCGGCGCCTATAGCAAATATACACCCAGGTAAAAGTTGGGCTTTCTGTCCGAATAGTGGGGCATTTGTAATAAGTACCGGCCAAGCGCCCGATGGGGAAGTGCCGTGCGCGATTTGTGCGATGCGTGATGAGATTGTAGATGAGTCGATTGCACCCTTGTCTGCATTCGATACGGCAAGCTCAAACGCCACCGGCATCTTAATTCCTGTGCGCGACTCTATGAGCTGCTGAGTGACACGTGCGAGATCGATATGGCCCTTGTGGAGTGGATTGAACGATCCTGGCAGCACGAGCCCACGGAACTCAAATCCTTGGGTAGCGATTGTAGCAGCAGTCCCGCCGTCTTTTGATTCTTCCGGTAAGAAGGCGACACTTGTCAACTGGTCCGACGTGCCACAACAAATGCCATCCAGTGGATCATCGTTGTGCCCTTCACATGTTGTCACCCTCACGACAGTATCATTTCCAATCTGAGCAGACGTCAATTCATCATGAAAAGCATGGCAAGTCTCTGAATCCACATCTGCAGCCTTGGCCAGGAGAAACACAAGCCACCGACTCACAATGTGGTCTTCATCCGTTCTTGAGCGTCCCATCGTCTTGTCTAATTGGAGGTGGTACGTTTCGCACTGCGGCCGCAAGTACGTGCGGTTCTTGGAACTAAAGCGAGTCTGACAAACGGACAAGAAGCACTCGTGTGGACCCTTTTTGGCCCAGTTGGTAGCCAGTCCAGCAGTACATGCGATCCCTAAAGAGGTGCTAAATCGCTGCAAAGCGCTGCTCACCAAAATAGCAGCTTGGGCGTCGTGTTCCTCTGCTTCTTGCCTCGTGATATCGTTTACCTTTTTCCATGCAGCAAATGCCATACGTTCCGACGTCTCCGCTGAGCAAAATTTAAGCGTAGAAGACGTCGAAGGGACTGAGCTCAGAAAAGACTGCAGACTCGCACGTGAATAGGGAACAACAAAGTGCTGCATGGTGGACGACGATCCTGGACGAAGAAGGACTTCAGCTGCAGAAACACCACCGCCAGTTACCGCCACCGCCACTTTTACGTGCGGCTCCCGGGCGTACACGCTTGATAAGAGACGCTCCATTTTGATTATATTCAACGATAGGGCAGACATTTACGCCACTTTATTCGGAACGGCGCAATATTCTACGTATTCTAACCTTGGAGTTTTTTCTTGAATGAATTGCGTTGCTACATTTTCTTTATTTTATTAGCGGATAACTTACATTATCTGCTAGACGACGAGTAAAACGTTGGTGCAAAGAAAACATTCTGCTAAAATGCATTTGGCAGCGACTAGTTGTAAACGATGAATTACCTATCCTTTGCAAGCAACGACACTATGATTTCTTGATTTTGCTACCTTCCAAAATTCTAATAAAAAATGTGCCAGGCTTATTGCAGTAGCTGACTTTGTGTTGATAATTTATTTTGAGACTATAACTGTAACAGAGTTACACTAATGGTTGTGATAACCAGGTACATTGGTGTGGTACACACAGAAAGAGATCGGTATCGCTGATAAGGCATACTTTTGTATCACATACGCTAAGCGAGAATACCGTACCCTATCGGTTATGGTTAGAGGCTATCTATCGTAATAGGGTCTTCGTAGAGGCGACGTAGTTCTGGTGTGGTACACAAGAAGAACTACAATGAGGACTATTCGATTAGGTAGCATAGTTTTAAGGTTAAAAACGTAAGTAAGGTTTATTATCGCTATAAATCAGTAAATATATTCAGTTTCCCTTTTGATCAGTTTTAGTCACGTGTCTTTCTAATACGTCTCTGGTCGTAAGAGTTAAGTGCCTGAGTTAAGGCTAGTTACTCTTGGGCATTAGTGCCACGTGATTCCTTGGAGTCGTAGTCCCCTGAACCAGGACTAGAAGCTTAAGAGCTTGTACATACACTTAGAGTTAAGTCTCACTAAGTCTGTAAGACTTGGGACCCTTTAAGTTAATACCCGTTTAGTTTAATATACTAAGAGACTCTACGAGTCTAGAAGTCTTCCTCTGACAAAAGAGTAAGGGTAGCTCCGCTACACTTGGTAGCACTTGTAGTCAATCTACACCTGAGTCTTTAAAGACTGTTCCTCTGTAAGGATGGAAACAAAGATAAATCTCTCGGAGGCCCAATGATTAGCGCTGGAGAAAGTCAGAGCGCTAGTCGGGAACAAACAAGTGGATTTAATCCTCGCACAAGGTCCTTACGTAATTCGTGCACGTCTTAACGCTTTTATGCAGTTTGAGTCCACTTTGATTGGACAAGTACACGACCCTTTGGCATCGGTTATGTCTACTCGGTATGTACCCGTACCCTATGAAGAGCCAAGGGCTGGCCCCCTTGTCTTGACTATAAAGACATTTGAGGGAAAAGAAGGGGACATTCTCCTCCTGTGGATCAGAGAGGTGGAAATGGCCATGAACTCCGCTATGCTCCAGTCGGAGCAACAGCGAGTTGGGATGGATGTATCAAAACTTGGTGGTAGAGCCAGAGAATGAGCTCTCACTTGTAGCACGTTGGTAGTCGAATCTTTCCCCACATGGGATTTGTTGAAACAGCAAATATCCCGGGTGTTTGCTCCGCCTCATCAGGCATACCGGGTGCGTTCTCGTTTCCTATCTGCCTGTCAGGGCAAAAAAGAACTATCGTACTATGTCCAGGAACTGAGAACTCTAACCGCTGCCATGCAGCTTGATCCCTTATCAGAAATGGTTTTGGTTACCATCTTCATGAAGAGCCTTCGTACGGGCGTGGCTCGAACGGAAGTATTCCGGGTATACCCCACCTCCTTTGAGGCGGCTGTGGATATCGCGTTGAACGTTGAGTTCAACTTTAAGGCAGCCTATTTTGGCACCCATGGGTACAACCCAAACTCGGCGAACTTCTTTAGTTCATTCAATAGGCCGGAGAATATGGGCCTTAGTCTCGCCGAAACGAACGAAGAAGCAGAGCTTCGAGCTGTAGAACAGCATCGAAACATTCGACGATATTTCACGTGCGGAAGCACAAAGGAACTGCTACCTAATTTCCTTTTAAGCAGGGCACGCCAGGCTACTTCAAGTTGAACTCCCGCCGCTAACCAGAATTCTGGTACGGTGCGGGAAAACGTAGACTTTTAGTAAGTGCGAGGAGCCCTGCTGGGAAAGAACTAGGTTCTATTGAGTCCCTAGAGGTAGTGGCGAACAAACATAGCCCCAAGGAGCCCCGTGCACTCTAACACGGGGCGTGAATACAAGCCAGGCTTGTTGGTCGCAAATGAGACTGTTAAGGGCTTTGACAAACCCTGGTCGATTTTGATCGACTCCGGCGCATCCGGTAATTGTGTCAAACGATATTCCTTGAAGGGAATTCACGTTATGTTGAGGGCTAGGAGCGCACAAGGATGATACGATCACTGTTCGCTTAGTGACAGGAACTCTAGCCACCACAGCCAAAGCTCCTGTGAACTTGGGTGTGAAGTTCTTCAGTTTTGATAGTATCGAACACTGTTTAGTCCTTGATTTGGACTCGAGATATGATCTCATCCTTGGTATGGCCTGGATTGAGCGCCACGAACCATGGATTGACTGGAGGTCAAAAACATTAAGCGCAACGCGCACTGCCCCTAGCGGAGATTTGGAGAATCCTGAACCCACCTCTGCTAGGAATCAGAAGCGTTATTGGCGCGAGTCACTGGCTGAAAATGTCAGTGTGCTGAACATCGGAATGTCAGAGTTAGTTGATTCTGACGATGTCAAAGACATGAGTATAGAGCAAAGCTCGATATGTAATAGTGAAGCGTCCGCTAAGTGATAGTTGTTGTGGGAGCAACGTAATGAACTCTGAAAGCATTGTTGACCAAGCGTTAAGTCATCAAGGATTGAACCCATCAGATGAGCGTGGAGTGGCACGTAAGTACCCACTGAGTGACGTTGGCTGTGATAGCGACGCGCTAAATGTCAATATTGACATTGTTGGTGAAATATTAAGGCATTCCGAGCCCGGCTCAGCGGATGCACGTGAAGTGGCACGTAATCCACGCGATGACGACGTCATGTCCCATGACTCGTCATCGGATGTCGATCGTGACATCAGCGCTAGGTTAGAGAAAATTACGTCTAATGATGATATCGATCAGAGAGATACTAGTCACAAAGCGTGTGCTTTGTCAACCAGTGATAATGACTTTCAGCTGTATACACTCGTCAACGAAGTGACTGGTGCCTGTGATGGTACAATTAGCCTTGAGGCTATACCCTCGTTAAGTTCTCTTTTAGAACTCGAAGAATTGTCAGTCGATGAGTTTGATCATTCACTTAAGAATGGAGACCTTTCAGTGGTGGTAGTAATTCGACCCGACATCATAGAGTTAGGCCCTTCTTCACTTTTGGATGAAGCCGTTCTGGAAGACACAAAAGCAGCACTCAGTGCGCGTAGTGGGTCATCCATATTGAAAGACCCTCATGATCTCTTTTATTCCTTAGTCAAGGAATTTCAAGATGTGGTGTGCCACGACCCACCCTCGGTTCTACCTCCAGATAGAGGTGTCCGTCATGAAATTGACTTAGTTCCTGGGACCAAGTACTGTGTCACACGACAGTGGCCCTTGCCCAAGGAGAAATGTGATATCATTGATGACTTCTTCGGTGCCAAGCACGAGGCAGAAATGGTACGTGAGAGTAAATCTCCACATTCGACACCGACATTTTGTGGCAAAAAGTCGAGCGGCAAGTGGCATATTGCACATGCTTACAACAAGCTTAAAGCGGCTACTATTCCGGCACAGACACCCATTCCTAGAAAGGACGTTCTTCAAAACAAAATGGTTGGTTGTACTAAGTATAGCGCACTCGACTTGGTCGATGGATATTATCAATTGCTCATGCGAGTGAGTGATACACCGCGTACAGCAGTGATCACTCCGAGTGGTATGCTATGGGAATGGCTGGTGATGCCCCAGGGGATGTCTAATGCTTCTGCAACATTTAATCGACTGGTGACGCAACTTTTCTGTCCACATCGGGATTCCGCACGGACGTACTTCGATGACATTTTTGTCTATAGTCGTGCCGAACAAGGTCGGTCAAATGTTGACACCATGCTGACGCATTTCGGGCAATCAAAGAGAGTCTCCCCCATGCTCCCATTTTGGCGTTTCCAAATCCTGAGTACCATTTTAGTGTTGTCTGCGATGCATCAGATTTTGCTATAGGTAGCGTCCTGTTACAAACAGATGCTGCAGGCCGCGAGCGAGTTATCGCATTTGAATCTCGCCAGCTGAAAGCTGATGAAAAGAACTATCCGGTTCATGACAAAGATCTACTTGCTATGACGTATGCGGTCGTCAAATTAAGAGTCCATCTGCTTGGCTCCAATCCATTCGTCATCTATACAGATCATGCGTCATTACGCACGGCGACACAGTCGCCTCACCTCTCTTAGAGAAGGCTCGGTGGCTTTTCTTCGTTGCGGAATATAACTTCGAGGTGAAGTATAAGACAGGCAAACGAAATGTGTTGAATAAGGCCCTCTCTCGCCGTCCTGGTTATGAGCTTGCTCATGTCACGACTTTGTCGTCTCCTATTGAGGAGTTAATTCGTGTGGCATATCGATGGGATTCTCAATCTGTGGCATTGTTTCATGCCGTTAGTAGTGAGGAACATAAGTACTTGGACACTCAATTATAGGCGCGCTTGCGTGCCAGCCTACATCGATATTACATCGATTGTGGCCTCTTGTGGTATCGCACGGATGCTCCTCGCATCGTCGTGTCTCACGATAAGGACTTAAAGTACCGAATCCTCTTTAAGGCACAATTATACTGCCCTCGGTGGGCATTTGATCCAAGAATGCTCACCGAGGGCATGATAATGTGCATTAAAGAGTATTCGGTACTTATGACTCTGTGAGTCAACACTACTGGTGGCCCAAACTCTACAAATGGGTGAGCACATACGTGCGTACATTTGAAACAGGCCAGCGGGTAAAAATATTGGCACATTCGGCTGCGCCGCTCGCTAGTTTGCTTGTTCCCACGGGGTGTTCGGAGTCCATCAGCATGTATTTTGTGTTTGTTCTTCCCAAAGACTGTGACGTCAATACGGGAATTGTGATCTTTGTTGACCGTTTAAGTAAGATGGATCACTTAGTGGCGGTGCTGGGCTCCATCGATGGTAAAGGTACAGGTATGCTGTTTATCAATCGTGTGTTTCGTCAACACGGGTTGACACTGGTAATCATCTCTGATCGCGACCCTCGCTTCACTGGCAACTTTTGGACCTCCATCTTCAAGGTGCTTAGCACACGATTGGAAATGTCTACAGCGGACCATCCGCACACTCATGGCCAGACTGAGAGAGTTAAACGCGTCATTGGCGACGTTTTTCGCAGTGTTTGTGCTGAGTCGCCTAAGACGTGGAGCTCAATGCTCCCCGTCATTGAGTTTGCGTTGAGAAACGGTGTTCATGCCTCTACCGGGTTTACTCCCTTCTATGTGAATAGCCTCACGCACCCCCGTGTTCCACTCACGTTACCAGTACGTGGTTATGAGCTTGGAGGGGGAGAGCATGCTGACAAGATTGCTCAAATCAGCCCTACCACGATGCAGAAACAAAGGAGCGAATTTCTCGCGACGCGCTTTAGTGTCTTACGACATGTGCGTGATGCAATGGCTGATAGCCAAGACAAACAAAAAGAACAAGCTGATGCTATGCAGAGGATGTATTGATTCTGATGAAGTTAGAGACCAAGCCTTATTAAATGCTAAAAACCTACCTACAAATGTAGTGTCTACCGTCTTCAAGACGAAATTGCGCCCGCGCTTCGTTGGGCCGTTTAAGGTCATAGCGAAGAGAGGCATTGCCTATACACTCAATCTCCCGCGCAAGTTGCGCACACACCCAGTGTTTTACGTTGGCTTTTTTAAGCCATATTATGATCCTTCTCTCGTGGACCGGGAGGAGCTTGATCCTGAGGGTGGAACGTCGTCCTCTCTAGCTGCATCTTCGTCAAGAGATCCACCTAGCCATCCAGCCGTGTCAGGTTGTACTCCACCTTCCGCAGGCGCTTGCCTACCGAGTCGATCGAACCGAGACGGTTTAACTGCTCACGCAACTGAGCCAACTCAGTTGATGAATGTTTACGAGCGCGTTGCACATGGTCGAGGATCTCCCGGAGTTGTTTCCTCTCAGTCACACACTGATCCAGTGCCTTCTGCACGTGAGCGAAAGACTCTCGGAGTCGCTTCAGCTCTGACACCAAGTCTTCGTGAGCCTGTGCCGACACAGCGACCATCTTCTGCGTTGCTGGACGAGCAAGAGAACTTACAGCTTCATGTGGAGAGACTTCTGAAGCGGCGTCTTCATAAAGGTCAATAACAGTATCTGGTGAAGTGGCGTGGATACCCTAAGTCTGAAAACGCATGGGAGTTTGAGGTACCACTTCGGCAAGATTGCCCGTACGCCGTTGATGTTTTTGAGCGTCGCGCTGCGGGTCAGCTTGCACCCCAACTCGCTTCCTACCAATAGTTGCGGGGGTGTAGGGATCGCTCACTAACACCGAGTGACCCGCGACTGTCTGCACAGTCGAAACAGTGGTGGTTGGACCAGCAACTGGGATTGCGTACTGCGTGCGATACAGCAAACGTAGCTGGCCTTTGGCTTTTAGCTAGTAAACCCATAGCGCAGCTTGAATTCGCTAGCCGAACGTCAGCCTTGAAGGCACTGGATCGAAGGTCACTCATGTTGGGCAACCGACGTGCCCTATGTGCCCAAAGAGAGAACGTGCTGTTATCCTCGGCCTCACTCTCACCTGGTTATAGGACGACCGGTATCGTTCTCTGCGTCGGTACAGAGGCACCACGTGCTTGTTCGCTTATCTTGATTTGGTACTCAGAGATCTTCGTCGCTTCGGGTGTCAAGTATCTCTCTATGAGAGCATCTCATTTGGCAATATCGTCAGACGTCGTAGCCTCGCGCCCTGTGGGCCAAGTAGTCAAGGGCTGCCCTGAGAACTTTCGCAACAACTCATCAACTCTCAAAGGCTTGAAGGGATAGTCCGAATGCGCTTCGGCGATAGCTAATGTCTGAGATAGACGTCTAGCTCTCTCATTCTCCTCGCTATAGGGTTGCTGTTGCTCATCGAGATTGTTGGTGATGATAGGTTCTTCAAGAGTAGTTAGGTCGCGCAACGCTGTTAGCGCTTGAGACGTGCTTCGTTCCGGAAGTGGGTTTGGCGCTATGCGAGAAGGTTCGCACGACGCTGACGTGGCAGGTTCGGGGGTTTCACCCGCTTCCAAGAAAGTGTCACTGTCGTAATCAACGATGTTCTCTTCTCGTATGATGTTTTTCAAAGAGTCGGAGGAATGCGAAGACTTCGCCATTGATGTGCAAGGTATCGTGAACCGTGAGGTTATCTGTTCTCTCCGAGCTATCTCAATGAGAAAGGTGAAAAATATTGATTCGGGGTATCGACTGTTTGGTGAGGGGGGGGTTGTAACGGAGTTACACTAATGGTTGTGATAACCAGGTACATTGGTGTGGTACACACAGAAAGAGATCGGTATCGCTGATAAGGCATACTTTTGTATCACATACGCTAAGCGAGAATACCGTACCCTATCGGTTATGGTTAGAGGCTATCTATCGTAATAGGGTCTTCGTAGAGGCGACGTAGTTCTGGTGTGGTACACAAGAAGAACTACAATGAGGACTATTCGATTAGGTAGCATAGTTTTAAGGTTAAAAACGTAAGTAAGGTTTATTATCGCTATAAATCAGTAAATATATTCAGTTTCCCTTTTGATCAGTTTTAGTCACGTGTCTTTCTAATACGTCTCTGGTCGTAAGAGTTAAGTGCCTGAGTTAAGGCTAGTTACTCTTGGGCATTAGTGCCACGTGATTCCTTGGAGTCGTAGTCCCCTGAACCAGGACTAGAAGCTTAAGAGCTTGTACATACACTTAGAGTTAAGTCTCACTAAGTCTGTAAGACTTGGGACCCTTTAAGTTAATACCCGTTTAGTTTAATATACTAAGAGACTCTACGAGTCTAGAAGTCTTCCTCTGACAAAGGAGTAAGGGTAGCGCCGATACAATAACGTAAGGTAGGAACAAGCTCGGGAGCTCGCCCGTTGATATCAGTAATTCAGTTCGGAGAACTGAATCAAGTTGCAAAACACTATACAACAGCATCAGTCACTGAAGAAGTATTACGATGCTGTTAATGTATGTATCTACCCTCTACAGTATGCTTGGGCAACGTGATCAGCCTTTGCTTATGAGTGTATAGTATCTGCTTATGTGATCATATTTACCTTGATCGATTTTAAGCAAATCACGTGCGTGCATCACAATATTGACCTAGCCATAGAGTGACTTCGGATATGCCTATATACCTATAAGAGGGGGGCATGCTAGATCGTACTTAGTACGTAGGATTAGACCTAACCGCGTGATCTACCGACACACCGATATGTAGGATTAAAAATATCGGCATTCAACCTTGCGCAAACCCACTAATAGCTTCACCCTTCGGGCTCGCTACAATTTAAAAGTTAGGCATTCTACCTTGCGCACACTCTCTAATAGCTTCATCCTTCGGGCTCGCAATGAAGAGTTTTCTTTTTTAGCATTTTAACATTAAAACAATAGTACACAGCGCGACCCAGACGGTGGGAACGGGATAAGTCATCAGCGTGGTGGTGAATGTTTGTATCACATAAGGCCCCGAAAGCTTGGGCCAAACTTTCAGGATCGCAAAAAGCGAGCTTCTTGTTACAGTTCCTGCATGCTACTAAATCCTAGAACGCACTTTTTTACCTTCCAGGATTTAGCTGCACAGTTACCGCAGTACATGCGGTAACTGTGCAGCACGCACGAACCTGAAGTGGTGTCCACAACAACCAGCAGCCTGTCGCAACAGAGGTAAGTCTAGCGCATGCCGATATAACGTGTCCATTTAGCCGGCACCATAATACTCCCAAGCACACTGGTACAATTAAAGTTAGAGGCGGATATTTTTTACAAGAGTAAAAGGAGCCTTTATCGTGGCTGAGAATTGCCACAAACCCTAAACTATCTCCACCTTATGTTTTTGCCCGCCGTCAGGGTAACACTGACCGTTGGTCAAGAAGGCGAGTTGGAGCATGGATGCGTATTGTGATTGCCGCACCGTGAAAGGTTTCGATTCAGCTTGCGACCTGCGGCGCAGAAGCTTAGTCGGCTCGGGCTTTACTTACTGATTCGCTCTTTAATCGTACCATCAACCCTCCTAGGAAACCACCATTATGAAGACATACCTAAACAAATCACATCACAACCCACGATAAAGTTCAGTAGAAATAGCTCATGTCTCGAGCATGTAGTAAATCATGCAGACAGCCTATGATGTTACATTACTGACAAGTCGTTAGGCTTGCGTTTAAACAGAATGATGATTATAGCGTCGTAAAAGGTTTTGTAGTTTAAGTCAACGGTAACTGCTTGTCAACAATCATCTTGGTATGAATAAACTGATCAACGGGTATTAAGCCGACCGGACATCATCTGGCCTTCGCAAATGATTAATCTATATCATATCGTAATGAAAAATTCGAATGAACATCCGAGACAAGCCATATTCGTTGAATCCAGTCGTGTGTAGATTCGTCTGCAGAGCATACCTCCTCAGAATATCTTTGTATTTTATTTTCTTATAATGATTTATTTATATTTTATATTTATATATACATTAGATATCATTCCTTTTGAATACATTTTGATAGAAAATATATGCTTGAAAACATATACATATAGGGTAATGATATTTCCATCCCTCCTTTATACTATTTTCATTCCCTGGAACCAAAACAGGATGCATTTTACAGCTTATATGGAATCAATATATGGCAACTATATTGATTGGTACTACGCACCACCATTCACATCATAACTTCACAACTACCATAAGGAACTGCTTGATATTTGATGGAGTCTGATAGGTTCTTCGAAGTCAAGTATCCTTTAGCAAAGGAGATGTTCACGGCTCTCCAATTGAAAGAGCGCACGCTTAATTTTTCTCGTTCGATCTTCACGTCCGAATATAAAAAGGGAAAACGATTGTTGTGTGCGATCGAGCGAGATGATACAAGTCTGTTGCTGTCGCGCGAAAGACCAAGACAAAATGCACCGGAAGCGACTACAGACTCATAGCGCGACAGATTGGCGTCGACAAGATGTGGCAGGTGGCTCGACATGAAGGAGCGCACAACCATGACATGTTCACAAACCTTGACATACATTCTTGCGCTAGACGGCCAACAATTGAGCAACAGAGCACGCGCATTCAACTAGAGATAACAGGTGTGCGGTCAAAAGAGCAACTTGCGTTCCTCCGATAGGAGTATCCGGACTTCTGCAGCATAAGCTGGGACATATACAATGACAAACAGAAAAGACGAAGAGAGTACTTGAATGGACATATGCCGATTCAAGCGCAGTTCGACGTGCTGCAAGTACAAAATCTGCTACTTTGATCTTAATCTTGATGGAAAGGGTCAAATCTGCAACTCGATGTTTTAAAATCCTTAATCCATCTCTCTTGCTGCAGAGTTCTGTGACGTCATCCTGCTCGACTTCACGTACAAGACAAGCAAGTTCAAGATGCCCATGATCAATTGTGTCGGCGTCACTCCGTTTGGAAAGTTATTCCTCATTTTCACGACATTTATGCAGAGGGAGGACGAGAAGAACTCCGAATGGGCGCTTACCACGCTTAAGACGGTGCTTAAGAGTCAAAGAAATGAAGAAAATTCGCGAATTCTGGTCAGCGACAACGATTCGGCTCGCTTAAATGATGAGCAGCAAGTATTCCCGAATACGACAAGATTGCTAAGCCGCTGGAACATAATCAAAATTTTGTTGCTAGGTGCAAAGCTCACTTTACGAATGGTGATGAATGGGAAGAAATGATCGCGGATTGGAGCTATCTCTGCTATGCATCAAGTGTTGAAGTTTACGAAACACAATGGGACACGTTTCAGACCAAGTATCAGTACGTCTCTTTCGTCACGCGTTACCTGGATAGATAGTGGGTCAAGCACAAAGAGAAGCTTGTTGAAGCTTGGGTGGAAGACGTCTATAACAGGGCTGTTCCACCACATCTAGTGCTGAGTCGGTACATTTGTATCCGAAGCACTTTTTGCGATCTTCGGTTGGTGATCTGATTACTGTGTTTCAGATTCTCCACTTGGCGATCGAGCACCAAGTGGTGGAGCTGAGCAAGATGCACGCTGATGATCGCGTCAAAGGACCAACATTCGCAGCAGCGCCCATGTACGCCCATGTTGTATATAAGGTTTCATAGGTTGCGCTCACCCTCGTCCACGAACACCATGAATCCACCGATCAATGCAATTCCAAGTTCCGATTGACTATGGGCGTACCGTACAAGCACTTTGTTCAAAAAGGAATTAACGCTGATGCAACCTTCACGCTAAAAGATTTTGACTCGCATTGGTGGTCGGAAAAGTTTACCCCTGCTTCTGCTACAGGAGATGTGAAAAGCAACATTCGAATCGACGACTTGGTACCGCATCAATTTCAACTATTCGACACAGAAACAACCCGTAAGAAAATTTCTATTCAAGCCCACATCACAGGTATAATATTGATGGGTCCAAGCGTATCGGTGAGTGATCTAGTCGCAACAAAACCAAAAGGAAGACCACCCGGAGCAACAAACCAACGAAAGCACCTAATCGGTTAGAGGCGCCCGCATAGTAAAGCAATCATCATTCATTATTCATGGCTGACAGAGCATCGTGGTCTGTGTATCATCATCTGCATTGTTACAAACACACAAAGAAAACAAAGAAACCAGCAAAGCAAAACGGAAGCACAACTGCGGGTCTTACTGCACGAATATTCAGCATGTTCGCAGTCTGCTTGTTACAAATAATCGTAGAGCTGTTGTAGGGTCGGTATTGCAGTATTTGATGCGTTTCTGCTGTTCTTGTTTTCTTTGTCTTGCTCTCACTCATAGGGTAAACAGCAAAATTATGTTCCAGCATGTGATACAATTCGTACGCAACCCGGGCACTTTGAAACGTTCGCATGACGCAAAAGACCTTCTGCACAGCTGTGTACTGTCGCTTGAGATCACGCTCGTGATCTAACTGTCGATCGCGGGATTCTACATCTCCAGCATCCATCTTCCGGAAACCATAGGCGCGTTCGTCATTCACTTGACCTCTCTGGAGAAAATTGTTCATGGTGGTCAGCTCTAACCGATAGTATGGTTCATCTTCTAGATAATACGTACATCGGCGTTTACGCGGCGTGCATCGCACTGTGTTATAAAAATAGAAAACACCCTGTTTTGGTTCCAGGGGGGGGTAAAAATATCAATTCCCTACCTTCATTCTTTTGACCATTATTAGCAACATCAATATTATGTATCATTCATGTCTTTGAAATTTGGGAAACGTTATTTAGCCCCCACGCTTTCATGAACCAGCGATAACCCAGCAATAAATAATACGATTTTTATATTTATTTTGAAAACAATGCATTTAATTGGTCACGCAAATACACAACATCATAAAAGCCATTGGACAGAATTTTCGTAATATATTTAGTTGGGTGCTATCAAACTAAACGCACGCCTTGCGCTTGATCTTAATTGGTGGCGGCACTACATAAATATACTTACTTTGTTCATTCTGTGGCCAAAAGACAAGCGAGAAGCGTAAGGCCAGTTCCTTCCAGACCAAAATAACACGGGATACTCTGGCTTCTCATTCTGCGCGGGCGCATAAACCCAAAATAAATGGGCCGAATGTATTGCTTTGCGGGCCTCTAGCTACAAAGACAAGTGAATTGACGTGCAATCAAGGGCATAATGTTGGGATGTGCTCGCTCGTGTCAAGGCCTCGGTATCAGAACTTGAAAAATGAGTATGGTAATGGCAGCAATTAGTTTAGCAAACTTATGATTTATGATTGGCGTGACACGAGACGGAGATGGAGAAGGTCACCTGGATCTAAAAAAGCACCCAGTTCTACTGCTGAAAGAAGAGCGTTGGCGATATTCATTTCGTATCGCCGGGGGAGGGTGACTAGAATCAAGGTAAAAATAAACATATCACAGCACCATCTTTATTAATTGCCTACCCAATTATCATTTTGGCAACAACGACATATCCTTGTTATTGTGCATGGAATTTAATTGCCTCCTTTGCCTTATCCAAAGTATTGTAAGCAATCGAAGCGGTGGATCAAGACTATTCACTGTAGTTAGCGATGAATTTACATACTTTGAATTAATTTTAGATAGCAGCACAACAATATTGGTCATTGGTGTGATAATAAAAAAAGTTGAGCTTGAAAACTCTCAACCTTACAGTCCAGGCCATAAATATACGGTCACCCATATTTTTACTCATAAATCTATAACAAGTACGAGTTGGGCGCTGTTATTTGAGAATATGATGCGCAAAGCTTTATTGCATACCTCTCATGTGTTAACGTCCCCATTTTATGAGTTGGTGGCATAGCTTACATACAAAACCGCTTTTTGTACCCGGTCAAAAGTATACGGCCACATCGACCAAACAAATTTCAAGTATAAAGAATGTTTGTTGAATGCTCAGGGTCATCACACATTTTTTATACTTAAAATTTGTAAGGAGAGCGAAGTAAGTAGAAGTGAACGGATTATGCCCGGCATTATTGGCGCAATTGACTACAGAAATGTGTGCTATGGCAACGAGAGTAGCTGAATCATGGTAGCACATAACGTATGTGCTCGTGATTGCGCCACGTCCGCGAAGCTAGAATTACTAACTCTAACAGGCAAGTGCGACTTTGCGTGAGTGTTGTGATCCAGACGTCGGTATAGTGAAATGCGAGGTATATGTTATAAGCGATTACCGGAAACGATAGGACTGGGAAAGGGAAGCCCACATTTGGCGAAGGCCTGGTCTCTATCGACGAGATTGGGAGTGACCTGCTGATCCCAGTATTGTACGACCTATTGATTGAGTGATTGATTGATTGATGAGGTCTACATGAGTAGGTATGATTCAAGGGGTTTTTCTGTGGAACAGCGTTACTCCTCATGCTACAAGCACGCTACATATATATATATGGCCAATGAGTGTAACAAAGACTATATCACATTTTTACTTTTACCACCTCAACACAATCGACTTCTCTTGCCGTACTTGCAACAAGGGACATCTTCAAGGCTTAACGGGAGTAAGGGTGCTGTTCGGTTATGAGACCAAACCCTCGGCCTATGCATAAGTGTTGATTCAAGAAGTCAAGAACAACGCAAGATGAGTGGGGCAAGCGGAAGCACAGGAAGTGGAGTCGGAGGTAATGCTGGTGGTGGTACTGCAGCAGCCAACATACCGGCAGCGGCTCATCAACGACCCGTCATACCTCGAGGTAGTATCAAGCGGCCTTGCTTCGAGGAAGAGTTTGAGCTATACAGAGCTGACTTGGAGATATATCCTAGCGAGAGCGAAAGTTGGGGAATCGTGATTGGAGCATAACTTCGGGATGTCACGAACCAAGTGTGGTGGAGCGGGGATCGATCATTGTCTGATGCGATCCCAAATCTCCACTGGCGCTCAGACGACCGACTATTGGAGGAGTGCTCCGTTTCTATTCTAAACTCTTTCATCACCTTGTGGAACCGTCAATAGGGCGTGCTGCACTCTTCTCGGTGGACTATTGTCGAGGGAAAACTTGACCGTGCTTAGGATGGGGGTTGGGGTGATCGAGCGGAAATCTTCACACGATCACGGGTATACTTGTAGGACGCTTGGTATAAATCACCCAGATCTCAACGAGATCGCCTTGTCCTGTATGTAGAGATGCTTGATACACTGCCGTCTCGCGATCTTGCACCTTGTCCTTTTCGTTGTTGCTGCGTGTGATCGCAGTTGGGAGATGTCTTGAGAATTCTTCATCCCCAGTCAATTATCCGGGTATATCATTTGGTTTAGTATGCAAAACTTTCTTGACCTCAGGAGGCCAATTATCCAGCCTGGAAAAGAAATTGACACGTACTTACGGATAAATTGAATTCTGTTTTATGTCGAAACAACCAAAGCTAAAACTATGATTATGCCCGTCTATATACCAGGATATCCTGCCACGTGTCCTCTTTATTCCGTTGATTGTATCTTCGCATATGTGGTTCAGACAAGTCTCGCGCGGTCTCAATCTTGATCGGTGGGCTTGATCGCGATCACACACCTATCGTCGATCATTCTTCAGATCACAATCACTGCCGATCGCAATCACCATTCCTGATCGCGATGACCACTGACCTTCGATCGTCATTCCATATCACGATCAATCCTGATCTATTGACCTCCGTTCCAGATCGCTATTACACTTGATCGCCGATCGTATTTCCAATCTTGATCACCCCCGTATTCACGATCTTGGTACTGTGATATTCGAGGTAGTATGATATTCGATCTTGGTATTGTGATACTCGATCTTGTTATCCTGAAAATCGATCTTGGTATTGTGATGTTTGATCTTGGTATTGTGATGTTTGATCGTGGTATCGCGCGGCTTAACAGCCAATAAATAATTCTCAACGATCCGTCGTAGTTTGGGATCACTCCTCAGCGATCACTCCATATTTCCTGGATCCGCTTTACCACATAAGCGTTACAAACACAATTTTTGAACGAGATCGGTTTGCACGTGCAACTATCCTGTGCGGTCTACGTGGGTAGAGTTAAACTGATGATGCAACTTAATGTGTGGTCAATGGCTACATCAGCCTATATGTGGGCGTGACTTGTGGCATACAAGACCCAAAACCATTTTTTCCTATGCGGTACTATTGTGGCGCAATTGTACCAATTTCACATAGTCGCAGCGAGTACATGGCGTAGTACTTATAGAAGATGGCAAGCTTCCGGCAAAAATTGCACAAAATGGGCACCGAGAATAGTTTCACGGACGGTGAAGTGGCGAGACTTTGGTTACTGGGCATTGCAATGACGCATAGAGAATTAATCGAACAATTTGATCTACCAACGCGACAAGGCAATTTACAGAGGACCCATGTACCATTTAGCACCAGAGCTTCAAACTCTTCTTGCATGGCTGCCTTCCACTCGTGCCTATAAGATGAGCTCAGGGCCTCTCCACCGCGGTAGGCTCTGAGCACGTTCTTTACCATCAGCTGATATCAGCTGATAATCGCTCAGTCTGACATTCGACTTGGGTATACGCGTAGATCACCTTGTAGGTGCTTGTAGAGTAGTTTGCCTACCGTTTCTGGGACAACATCCCTGTCTGTGCGCGCTAGTGTTAGGGTTGACACGTTCACAGTTTCAGATACCGATCGTGTCCAATATAATACCACTGCTGCTTGTTCCGCCACCCGCGAGTTGTGCGATGAACCTGATTTATTCACTTCTGAATCGTCACTACTCAAAGATGTCGCTCCCCCGGGAAAATGGGTTCTAGTAGTAGACGCTAGTCTACTGTTGTTCATAAGTTGTGCTGTACGTAGCTCAAATTTAACTACTTGTGCGGCACCACTTCATTTTCTCGTACTTTCCGTGTTTTCCTTTAAGTAATGCAGACAACTACGTCTATCATACAGTAATATCTTTGCAGAAATGTACATGGCGAGCCTCAACAATATTACCAGTTAAGAGATTAAGAAATCGATAGCCGGTGGTCATTTTTGCTAATGCAAGAAGCAACGCTGGTTTTGGCCTTACGACTCAACTTGTCTTGTCTCTTTGCTTTTAGCACATACACGAATCCCAATGAACCACACACTTTGATCTTGCTCACATCTGGTTTGGCTCCGAGCAAGGTTTTGTACGGTTTTTTGTCCTGTAACGCTCAAGTTGCACTCCTATTATGTACGGGTTGCCCCCGTTACATGATAGTTTACATAAGGTTAATATCAAGTATGAATATTATGTTAGGACAAACATTATATTATCACAAAATCCACTTAACAAACAATATTGTGTAGCAAAAGTAATACACTGCTCATTGGTCGATATATATTAATGATATCAACCAATAAAGCCGATCCACAACAGAAGAACGCAATGAGTGGTGAGCTATTAATTGCAATACATATTTGTATTTAGATATAGTTAAATGAAGACTAAATAAGATTTACTAACAGCAAATTAACTATACTAAATACAGTTCTACTTTTACCCTTTTTCTCGTGCTGAAACCTTCCTCTGCAACAAGCGTGTACGTGAAGTCTCGAGGTACCACCTTACCCTGTGTTCAGAAAAAGTAGCTTGTACTGTGAAAGTAGAAGCAACCGGTGCCCCGTTACATATTATCAATATCCACAACGTACTGCAGTACTTTTGGCCACACTGTTTTCGAAAGATCTGCAGCATTCATTGCTGCCCACATTTTGTTCACCAGTACACCGTTGAGTTTCTCTACCAGAGTGTTTTCTTCGGTGTGTGCGGATGTGTGGGCAAAAAGTGAATAACACATGCCCCAAAGAGTGTCTTTATCTCAGCATTAACGAATTCACCCCTCCTTCCTTTGTGAATCTACAAATGCGATGTCCTTGAGCAAAACATTTCGCCATTAGCTACATAATGTTTGCATTTGCTTCATGCTTCTCCTTAAGAGGAAAGAGCCATTTGTATCGGGATCCTTCATCCAAGACCAGCTGGAAACATCGATAGTTTTTTAGTCCAGGAAGATAATTGTCCATATACAAATATCTGACATAAAGCGTTCACAATTTACCTGTGTACGCTTCTCCGCAGCGCTAGCTTTGTACGACATTCTTTTGTGCTTAGCTGACAAGCAAATTAGACATCTAAACTTTTCCTCGAACAATTCGGGCGGAATGCATATACTAGTAACTGCGTTGCTGTCATGTATTTGCTTAATCGTAGTCACGTTTACGTGTCGCAAGCGTTCGTGCCATTGCATCAACGGACTAGCATTGTCATTTACGGTCAACGTTGCAAGGTGAGTTAGGTTAAAGCAGGATCTATCTATCTCGATCCAGTATTGGTCACCTTTCTTCACAAACTCTAGCCGCTGATGTCCGCGAACCATCCACAATCTTCTCGGAGTTTTGTCTGGCGTATTAAATGTTGGTATCCACTTCTTTCTATCCATACGGTCAATAATCAAAGAGCCGCAAAGCAGATACTCAACCTCATTCAGCTTCAACTCCAACAAAGTATTGATTTGAGTATCCACGGTGAGTATAGTGACAGATCCACTCATAGTGCAGTTTGTCTTCTCCCCTGTCCACAAAGTGAAATGTGCTGTAGACTTTTTGAGGTTTGAGAACAGGCTTTAAATGGCATAAGGGTGTTATTATATGTCTTGTTGCGGTATCGTAAATTAGTTGATTATGGTAGCGTAGCTGCGTCGTGGTTCTATGCACCTTGCCGTTCGTGCCATCTCAGGTCGCGTCTCGACGAGAGCTCCGTCCCAGATTACCTCACTCCGCGCTATGTTCACTCCCCACATTCAATAATATGCTTACTCTACATAATCTCGTGATTTTATTAATTTTTTATTCAACAATTCTTATAGGGAAATAAAAGATAGGGGAGCAAGCTCCAGAGCTGTGATATAAGTAATTCAGTTTAAAGAACTGAATTACGTTACAAAACACTATACAACAGCAGCAGTTAATGAAGAAGGAGTATGATTGCGAGCCCGAAGGGTGAAGCTGTTAGTGACTGAGCACAAAGGTACTTGGATACACAGAGCTTAATTCAGTTTTAGAGACTGAATTGTTTATACCAAAGGTTGAGCTCCAGAGTTTTCTCCCCTATCTTATGCTGGAGTCATATTTTTATATGTATACATTTTCAGTGTAACGGGGTGAGCCTGTTACATATAATTAACACTCAGTACTTCTTAATTAGAACATTATTATGAAGGTTGATGATGTTCGTGAATATTACCATAAGGAATAGTATTCAGAAGCACTCACGTATTGAATGATATGAGCCATCATATCATTCAGCTCTAGCGGTCCAATCCGTGATGAACGCGCGCAATGAGTGGTGAGCAAGAGTTCAGCATGCATTCTGGTAGGTAAATATAATTAAGTTAGGATTAAGAGCATCTCCAGCAGTGAGTATAACTTAACTTTTTGTGCACCAATCAGAGACCAGTATAACTTCTTCTTATACGCAAAAAACTTCACAGCAGTCAGTATAACTATATATTATAAGTATTTTTCGGCCGAGCGTGACTGGCAAGTTGTGGTCGCTTGGTTTTTTTCGTCCCCAGTTAGGATCAACGGTATAATGTTGCTAGTGTCATTTAGAACCACGTCGTCGACTTTAAATCATCGTTCTTCACTATCAACTGGATCCAATGACATGCAACTAATCTTCGCCAATGACCTGATTGATCTCAAAATTCTGAGCCAATGACATGCAGCCAAAAAAAATTTATCTCGGGTGTCACAGAACCACAAAACGTAGGCGGGATACTAAAAAAAATAGCTTTTCTCGAGTTACTCCCGAGGTATTTCGCTGCTGTGGCGCACTTTTATGAGTATAACTAAACAAGTTTATTTGATTGGACAGAAAGTTAAGTTATACTGACTGCTGTAGATGCTCTAAGACATAAGATAATGATTAGGACTTAATTATATTTAATATAGTTTTACTTTCTACTTCTATTGACTGCGTCGTTCAGTAGTTAGCCTTCTTCTGCACGTACGGTGTACGTGAAGTTACGTACGGCACTAACTTAAACTGTGTCAGTATAAGTTGACTTGTACTGCGGCAGTACAAGTCACCAGTACCCCGATACAGTCAGGTTCTTTATTTTTATATACTAACACTATTCAACCTTTATGCCCATGTATGCCACGAGGCACTTCGAGATGATTGTACAGTTGATGCGATTGCCCCAAACAACGACCTGATGTTCATTCGAGTTTCACTGGGATTGCATTTTTGTAAATTTTGGTGTTGGTGTTATTTCATGTGTAAGGTTCCGGGCTCACCTGCTCCGCCTATTGTCGATTACTTCAGCGCTTCGTCATAGATTTACTATTCCATCTAACGCTGGGATCGCTTACGAGCAAATGCATGGATTGAAGTCACCGCGAAGACCATGCAGCAAGACATCTTAACCGCTTGAACTGGCTGTAATAATGTTGATGCATGTATTTATTCATCGTTAGCTTGTTGCCACCACGCCTAATAGGGGCCCTGCTTGCGTAGGTACGCCCTCAGCGGCGCCAATTCGAATATTATAGAACATGTCATATTGCCTCTACACCCGTTGGAGCGCCTAAACATTAAACACATTGCGCTGATATGAACTCTTTTGACTATATTCTCATTCTTTGGCTTCCTCATCGTATATGGAGGTGCTCAAGTGTGTGCAGGTCTGGACTTTTAAGCTTTTTTTTGTAAGGCAAATGTTAAATGATCTTCTCCTACGGGATATCCCGTCCTGCGCAGGATGGGACGAAGGATAGGCCAATCCCACCATCCTGCGCGGGACAGAGCTTTAGTCTCGACCAGTGGCCTGCTACGCTTGTCTGTATGTACCCTATGACCTAAGGACGGTGACCATGTTGCTGAAATGACGGGAATGGAAAGGCATAGCTATCGTTTTCTCCCGTTATACAATGACTCCGTTTTGTATTAATTTGCGCAAACTCGTCACTTTTTTGCTAATAGCGCTGATCCGCTCATCGGAGGGTAGAATCAAGAACCCAAATTTATTGATCAATAGTACGCACGCATGTGACGTGTTCGTGTTTTTAAGCAAACTTAATAGAGCGAGATGCAGACGTGTCTATTTAACCTATTTATGGTTGCAGGATGTCTGATATGTCTTAAGCCTGGTTAGCAACGCCGGCGCCTTAGACGAGTCCGGTGGTTGTACAGGGCTCCTCACTCGAGGTGATGGATCTCTTGATTGCCTGGCTACTTGTCTGAGACATAATAGCAGACGCGCACCTTGAATTTTCGTGTCTACCCGTCGATACTCCCGCTTTGCGACCACCCGGAGTTGCCGCAGGCCGGTTTGCCAAAAGTCCTTGACGCTGCCTTCTATAGTTACGCTACCCCTTTGGAAAGTAACTTGATTGCGCTGTATCCACAAGCTTGTAATGCAGACGCTGCTCAGGATTCGCCATAACCGTGCCCAGACCGTCGCATAGGCATGTTCTTCGTCGGGATGCTCGCGTTCAATATGATCTACCACCACCTTCGATAGTGCCACTGGCTGCCTGCTTGCACTATATTGTACAAATCCCTACAGATGGCCCAGATACCAACGTTCACTCGTCCAATGGCAGATGAATTTTTGCCAACATGCCTGCGCGCAGGAGCAAGTCCAGAAGATATGCTCCATCGTCTCTTTCTCCCTACGACAGCACCGGAGCTTGGAACAACTGGGGTCCAGCTCCCTTCCAGGAAAATACGTGTTCAGTTGCCGCACTGCTACTCGATAGCAGACCCATATCTGGTACTCTGTGAGCTCCGAGCCATGTGGAGAGGGAGGTATCTGTGTTAATGCCGCGGTTTGCCAAGCACTGTTGCCCGCCGCGGTCTCGATCCGCACCAATGTCTGAGCGATCGTGCGGCATGAGCCTTTAAACCATCGAAACGGTTGTGTCGTGAGCGCCTGCTGGACGTGTTTGTTCGCGATATAGTCCGGGACACTCCATCGATGCCCGTGAAGCAGTGGATGCGCATAGAAGACAATATCCCGTGCGACTTGGTGCCGAAGAAGCGTCCGACAGTCAGCCGCTGTACGCTGATCCGCGATTTTGTCCCCGGCGATGCTCCAATGGAGACAATCAATCTCCTGGTCCAGTAGGACGATACTCCGTTGCTCGGTGAGCGTACGGTCGCCGACCCCTAGAATGCGACCAAATGAAACGAATTCCCAGACATAGGCCTGCTCCAGGTCAGGTGGGTGCCGCCGACACAGGGTCCTCTCAACGTGCATCCAGCCCCCGACTATCAATTCTGGCGCACTCAACAGTATCGCAATCCCCAGCTACGCAGCTTGAACTGGAGATGCATGTCGCTACCAGCCGGTGGAATAACGAACGAGTACGTCTGGACCCCGAATCGATGCAGTGCCAGCTACGCGATAACACATGGCTTGATCTTGGCATACGCCTTGGCAGCCGACGATCTTCTACCCACGGATTATCAGCCCACGAGTACGTGTGCCAGAAGATTCTCTCTTCCGTCGTCATTATCGAAAGCAGAGATGTATTGGTCGTGATAGCTCCACGACCCATTCCTCCGGGGTAGTCCAACTGATTGCTGTGGATGATAAGCTCTCGAGCTCTGCGATGTACTGCTGCTTCCGTCCTACTGGATCTGGGAGACTAGGAGACACCCACGGCCCTAGCAGCTGTTGAAAATTATTTCCAGGGGTCCGCTGAGATTGCAAAAGCTGGTGTTGCCGTTAGTGGAGTAGAGATGTGCCTGCGGTCCAGGACCGTGTAGCGCCCCTGAATGCCCAAGCTTGCCAGGCAGTAAAGTAGATATCCTTGAGTTTCGTAAGCCACATCATGACATGCTTCACGCGCTGTGCGTTGCAGGCGATCAGTATCGAGGCCAGTCCGACATCGCCCGCGTTTTGGGGCGTATGCAGAAGCGCTGGCGTAATTTTGTGGCGGGAGGCATCTGTACGTGTCGAGCAATGCCACAAAAATTGCTTCTGGAGATTTCGCAGCTGCCGTTCCGCCCATGGAGGGAGATCAAACACCGCCGCCGTGAACAAGATGAACGGTAACATGATGACATTAATGATCATCACGCGAAGCTCGACACTGGTCGCGAGCTGATACGCGGTTGAACGGCGCCGTTGGATGTTGCGGATTCGTGCCGCCCAATTTGCGTCCGTGAGCTCGCCTGTCCCGACGGAGTATTCCAAGTACCTGATCGTATCCCCATGCCGAAGCACAGGTATGCCAAAGCATTCTGCCGTATGTATAGCCAAGTTAAGAAATATTATCTTGCTTTTGCGTAGTTGGACCCGTAACCCTGACAGACGACCAAATCGCTCCACGATCTGTAGAACTCTCGGCAGCTGTTCCGCTTCCTGTAAAAAGACAGTCGCATCATCGACAAAAGCAGAGTACTTGTGTCTGGCGCCTGCACCGTGGGGAACCATGATGCCTGTTATCTGCAAATCATTATTGATCGGGCCGTGGTGCCGACGTGAAGGTCCCTAATCATTGCAACAAACGCAGGCGAGAATCCAAACTGCTTTAGAGCCAAGAATAGGAAATTACGATCCACCGTATGATAGGATTTACGAAAGTCAGGTAGCATGATCGCTGCACTGTTCTTGTCAGGCACAGCGGGCACGGCCGTGGCTGTGTGAAGCACCCCCATCAACATCATGACAGTCTGTTGCATCTGCCGCCGGTGGACAAAAATCTGTTGCAAGTCTCTGATCAATTTTCACAAAACGCGTTGAACGCGCTTCGTGATGACCCTTGTGAATATCTTGTACCCAGTTTGTAGGATAGCAATCGGCGTGTAGTCCACCGCTTCATCCGAGTCTCCTTTTTTGCGCAAAGGGATGATGAGTCCCTTTAAAAATGATGCAAGTGGTGAAACGAGGAACACCTTATTCAACTAACTGAATAAACCTTGCACTGCTGACAGTGCAAGGGTGTGTGCTTCCGACTACCTCACGTACACGTACGTGCAGGGGAAGATTGCTATACGGAGTAAGAGTACTCAGTAAAGGTAAAAAGTGGAACTGTATTTAGTACAGTTAATCCTTGGACTAAATCCCTATTTGACTTCATTTAACTAGGTCTAAATACAAACATGTATTGTAACTATCTGCACGCCACTCGTTGCGTGCTTCTGTCGTGGCTAGACTTTATTGGTTGATATCTTGATTCTATATCAACCAATGAGCAGTGTGTTACATCTGCGGGGCAATATTATCCATTAGGATAATATTGTGAGAATATTGTGTTTGTCCTAACGCCATATTCGTACTTGATAATTGACTTATGTAAATTATCTTGTAACGGAGGCACCCCGTTACATAATTACCTTATGTAAATTATCCTGTAACGGAGGCACCCCGTTACATCCATCACCCCCCTTAACCATCAGTCACATTCGTGACTGATTGACTATTGAATGACACTGTTGAGTGGCTCTGGGACAGGGAAGCACTTGTTGGCCAATCCATCCATTCTTCATTCTCATCGCATGGCTAACAAGTCCATGCGGAGTGCAGATAAAGCTGCTGAGAACGCAGACATGAGACTCCGCTCAGCTGCCGCAGGAGAGACAGGATCACCCGAAGCAGCTGACGTAAGTTCGTCTGCTGCTTCCGCGACTCAGCCTGCAGCAGTCGCTGCTGCAGGCGCACGCGGTGATGCACCGCGTGACATCGGAGATTATGAGCTTGAGCTCATATAATCTGGCGTGTCTAACGGTGAGACCGACTCGAAGGAGGCGAAAGCCAAGGATGAGCCAGAGTTGGCTAAACCGGAGCCGACTAATGGTCGGCTTCTCGAAGCGCTTTAAGACTTTCAGATCGTCGTGACATCTTCGGATCGTCCGACGAGTCAGACCCTCCGTCTCCGAGACGGAGTCGTTTTACCGAAAGCGAGATAATCCATCGGAACGATCTTAACGGTGATGCAATCATGCATCATAGTCCGAGTGATCGGGATGATCCTGGTGTCGGTACTTCTATTGAAACCAGACAGGAGACTGTGAATCGCAACATCTTGCATGTTGCTCCCGAGAAGAAGCCGTGGCTACCTCCTCAGAGAGTGTTGGCTCGTCTGTCTGACACGACGAGTGATCGCTATCGAATAAAGACTATTCGATTCATCAAAGCTTCATAAGCTTGATCCTAGTGCGAGTAACTTTCACACTGAACATGATTTCTTCATCGATGCGTTCTTCAAGCATCGATGGTACAGTGGGAATCACAAGCGTGATGGCCCCTCATTGATTCAGGCATGGAATGCTTTCATCCACAACGTTGGTGAGATTGGGCGTGATGCTTGGCTAGACAAGCTATTGCTAGCTCGAAATCGTTTTAAGAAACGGACCTCTACCGGTGCACGTTTCAAACTGCATCGGTTGTCAAGAGAGGCCGGGCTACCATGCCTCTCTTGGGGTGATGCGTGCCAAAGTTGTGTGAATAACTTGGCACGATCTCCAAAGGAAGCTTACTCGATAAATGACCCCTGGTAGAGGGTACGCGTCACTCAAGAGATGTACGGGGGAATAGCTAATTTGCAATCCCTCTACAAGCGCGCTGGACGTTCGTTCCCGATGGGCCTTCTTCGGCATCGGATGCGCCTTGTCATACTGCTCGACAAGGCCCGAAACATCAACCAGCAGTTGAGAGCGAGGCTCCCAACTATCTGCCGAGGGTGGATACCCGCACCACCGGACGAGGTAACTCGTCCGACGTCTCTTCTCACAGCGGTGACTCAACAAGCGTTCCACGAGGAAGCGTTGGCCATCGCGCGCATCAATCAATGGATGAGGCGGAGGGGGAAACACGTTCTTAGACGGGTTTGCAGGTTCAATCTGATACTGTGAGCCATCTCGAGCGCGTAACGTGTGAGTTGCGCGAGGATCTCGAGTACGAGAGGAGCAGACGTTTGGGTCTGGTCGACAATGTGACGCGTCTCTCCTCGAAACGGGAGAGATATCGATCCTATTTTGCGTTTGCTCAGCTTGAGAACGAGTGGACTCAGCGTTCTCTTCGCGACGAGCTAGTGGAAGCTCGTCAGGATATCTCTCGGCTTCGCGGGGAGATATCCGAACTTCAGACTCGGGCTGATAGTCAGCACCGCGAGCACAAGTATCTCTTGGAGATGCTTGAGCGCAAGGGATTTCTTCACCGGAAGAAGTCCCGTACTAGTGATAAGGTCTAAGGCGACCGACGTAGAACGTAGGATGCGTGCGCATCTTACGTGGCAGTTCAATCGTGTATGCGTTGCCTATGCGGCGCAGCACACGAAATGGACCGATGAACTTGGGTAGTAACAAGTTACTACCCACGTTAGTCACTATGTGTCAAGGTAGGTTTACCGTAGATAGTAGGAATAGGTCACCTATATTGAATGAAGGAAAATTTGCCCTTCCATTCTTGTCAGCGTTTTTGTTTTGTCGGTCCAGTGCTTCTGCAATGGAATCTTGCACGAAACGGACAACCGTTTCACGAGCCAGTATGAATTCATCTGCTGACTCGCTTTCTTTGGCTGTAGTGCGCTTGGAGCGCACTGCGGCAAGATCAGCGACCTGGTTAGTAAGAGCACCCTCGCTCTTACTTTCCTCTTCTTCACCGAAGTCGATGTGATCGACATCGGCGTCCGCTCGAATGATTTCCCCCGCCTCAAACTAGAGTTACACTCGGAGAAGGTGGGTAGGCGTGGGTGGCGCAGGCCATTCACGAAGAACGGTGTATGCGTCGTCGATTCATGCACCGAGTTGTTGATGGCGAATTCCACCATGGCAAGAATTCGCTCCAAATTGTAAACGAATGGACATAACCCCGAAAGATTTCCTCAAGAACGCGGTTTGCACCTGTCTCGGGATGGTCAGAGGTCGACATCTGAAGGCGCGTTCCAAGTGTTTTAAACACGGATCGCCAGAATTCCGCAGTGTACCGTGGATCTCGATCAGAGACGATTTCACGAGGCAACCCATAAAGACGAAAGATCGTGCCGATAAGAACACGAGCACATGCCGATGCATTGATAGATTCAGGTACAGCGACCAGGTGTACCATTTTACTGAATCTATCAACGAACACAAGATTACCTGTATTCTTGTGTGGGTCTGCGGGGAATCCAAAGACAAAGTCCATTGAGACTGATTCCCAGCATTCTACCGAAATGGGCAAGGGTTGCAACGGCGCACGAAGTGAAGGACCAAACTTCACTCGTTGACATACTTCGCATGCGCGGAAGTACTTTCGCACGAACTGATACTGGCGGGGCCAGTAAAAGTCGCGACTAACTGTGAGATATGTCTTCTCTCGACCACGATGTCCACCAGTAGATGCGTCGTGGTACTCATACATAATGCGCAGTCGCAGGTCACCATGGTCCAGTACGACGACACGAGGCGTGTCGCCGGCAACGGCTGTATACTTCAGAAATCCATTGTGGACTGTATATCTATCCGTGGAGGATCGATATACTGGGGGAAACCTTTTAAGGTATTGACGGGATGGTTGCGAGAGATGATCCATCAAACGTAGTTACGTTCATCCGGTTGCAGCTGACGTGACAGATAGCAGAAGACACGTTCAGCACCGTCTGTGTCGTACTGCATTAGTGCACATCCGATGGCAAAATCACATGCATCGCAGACCACATGAAATGGTCTGTCTTGGTCTGCAATCGCCAAAACTAGCGAGCGTATCAAGATCCGCTTGATACCTTCGAAAGAGCGCTGACAATCAGCACTCCATGTCCACTTCTCGTTCTTTTTCAATAAACGAGAGAGATGTACAGTCATCTCAGCGTAATTGTGCGAGTATTTGTGCAAATATGCCGCTAGGCCAAGGAACTTTCGAAGTCCTTTTATATCGGTAGGCACCAAACAGTCAGTGATCGCCTTGATCTTTTCTGGATCGGGCCGGACGCCGTGCTTACCCACGATGAATCCAAGAAGTGGTATTTCGCTTGCAGCAAATATACACTTCTTGAGGTTGGTATACAACTTATGCTCACGCATCAGTCTAAGAACTTTCCGGACGTGGAGTCTGTGGACTTCCAAATCCGCCTGTCCATCCATAGCCCGGCTATGGAAGAACACGTCATCGAAATAGCTGGGTGCGAAGTCTCGCAAAGATCTCAACAGATTCGTAACACATCTGCTGAACGCAGCTGGGGCATTGCTCAGCCCTTGTGGCAATACCAGCCACTCCCAAAGCATACCGCTTGGGGTGCTCACTGCTGTGTAAGGAATGTCCTTTCACGCATAAGGATCTGATAGAACCCGTCCATCAGATCCATCGATGAAAAGATGGTACTCCTTGACATACCATCGATAATGACATCCTTTCTTGGTATCGGCGTTTGAGCCGGTACAGTGGCAGCATTCAACTTGTTGAAGGAATGTACTATCCGCCATCCTCCTGTGGCCTTTCGGAAACAGAAGGTCGGAGAGCTATGTGGGGAAGTAGATTCCCTCACATGGCCCGCTGCCAAGCGGTCGGCAAAGAATTTGTCAATCGCTAGTACTTGTTCACGAGGCAATGGCCATTGCTTCATGACACAGTACTTTGACCTAGTTTCAGGTCTATCTCGTGACGAGTACCCTTATCCTTGGGTAGCTCGCACGGCACTGTTTCTGGGAACACATCTCTAAATTCCGTTAAATCATCGTAGAGAGGATTTGTCTTGAGCGATTCCCACGATTGGGATGTGTATCTCTCAATCCGAGTCTTCTCATTAAGGACACTCTCGTCCATTGATGAGCTGCTGAGAACCCTTTCATTCTCAGCGAACACCATTGCCGACCGAATATCGGTTACGTACTCGTCTTCCGCGACGAGTACGCAAATCTGCTCGACTTTGCCACTACGCATATCACGCAAGAACCTTTTCTGTTCGCGCGTGGGAAATTGAATGATCTCCGAAGTTGTCTTCGGAGGCGCGACCAGATCAAGTTGGTGTGTTTCTATGCTTGATCCGTCATTGACTAGGACATTTAATGTCTCTGTTATCTCCTGGGAACTTATTTCCACAGTTGGGCGGGGACTTATTCCCTCACTAGCCTCTTTGGCTATCTCATCATTTGACACGAGTGGAATTGATCCCTCGTTATCCTCTGGTGGTGGTTGCGCTACCGCGGCCAGGTCTTCTACGTGCGATTATCTAATCGCACTAAGATCATCGTATTGCCAATCATCGGCAATCGGTTCGTTGCTACTTGGGTGTTGTCCGTTTGGAGGACACCCATGCAGTCGCCGAAATCTGGCTCCATGGTGTGGCGATCAGCCACGTCATGGCCATGTGCAGTCGTACTAACGACCGAACCACACGCGAGGCCATCGCACTCGCTCATAGTACACCCACTTGATAGTGGGCGCTCCATGGCGTTCATCAGATGGCCATCTGATGAACAAGTGACAGGCATATCGACTGTTCGTCGATGCCAGCTGACTTGTGGCTCGTACCTTCTGAGCCACGGCAGTCCGAGGATGACATCAAATTTGTCATCCAAGTCTAATATGATGAAGTCATCATCGTATTGGACTCCTTTAGTGTATAGGTAATACCCACTACACGTTTCATCACTGTTACGGATGCGCCTGTCGCGAGGCGCACCGTCATTCTCGTTGGAGGGATCTCTCGCTCGATATATTTGATCTCGCTGTTGTCTAGCGATTGGCGTCGTACAAAGTTGTTCGACGCCCCACAGTCAACTAGAGCTCGAAGCGACATATTTCGTGTCACTTCGAGTTTCAAAGTAATGAGAGAAACCTCATTACCAGAAGCAGCAACACACAATGACTGAGTGTTGGGAGCAACTTTCGTCAAGAGGCCTGCAAACTCACTTGACGTTGCTGGATCAGTAGGGTGCTCCGCATCTACTGACCCTGTCCGTTACGTTGTTGCGTTTGCACAACAACGTCGGACCCACGCCTTGGACCTCGTTTGGCCGCTTGGCGTTTACTGTTTCCTGCGGTACGTGGTACCGCGCTCGGGGCACTGCATTCATATGCATAATGCCCTGTCTTCTGACATCTATTGCATTTCTGCAATTTCGTATAGTTATGAACACGAGAGCTCTCGCTCCTCGCGTGACAGAGGTCCATTGGTTCTGAGCCTCCATTTTCCTGTCGTCTCGATGGACGATAGGAATTCGAATTCGCGTGAGCCTGTTTCGCGCTGAATTCCTCCTGTTCCGCAACCCTTATTGCCTCTTCTAGGGTGTTGAACTCCAATCGGAACAGGTAGGTTTTAACAGGACCATCCGTCAGACCCTGCATGAACAACGTAATTAACATTTGTTGGTTCAGTGGGTCGACTGTTATGCAACTGGTAAGGTCACGTATGTACTGAATTTACGAGTGTACGTCACGTTTACCTTGCTTTATTCTCAGGAGTTCATAGCGAGCCCTGAACTCCGCTCGCAGCGGCTCATAAGTTTGCCTTAACAGGGACTTGAACACTTCCTGCGACCCAAAGACATATGGCGATTATCTCTTGGTGGGGTGTCGTTAACGAAAAGGTCGTTAACGTCTCTCTTTATTTAAATATAATATTTCACCATGAATATATACTATGTGTGCCGCTGAAGCGACTGACACAAATACTAAGATCAATAAAACTTAGGCTACGCCCACAGACGTTTAAATAAATCCTATCACATCTCAGAAGTGGTAGTTTAGCTGATAAACAAAAAGTAAGGATAGAGATGTTCCGCTTGCTGATGCCGGACA